>JANAVB010035818.1:1389266-1442571 GCA_029216955.1 Iris pallida
AGTGAGTGTATTAGCTCTATCACTGAGCAGCCGTAGCATTTGAATAAATCTTTCTGTATATAGATTAACCATGAGTTGAAATATCTCATATCTGCATCCAAGAAAAGGAGTTACAAAGTTATAATGTTCTTTGAGAATAAAGTAATCCAAAGTATATTCAGACTTGTTTAAGTATATCTATATCTATGCAATATCGAGCAATAGCAAATTACTAATACAGATTAAAGTCATTTATGTTGTGGAATAATTAAGAGCATGAGTGGATATACAGACACCTTATGGTGAAACCTTGTATAAAGCAGGAGAAGATATACAGACACCTTTAGTAAAAGGCTTACGGTATTGATATTGCTTATCAACATAGTCACACTCTTTGAACTATGTATATAAACCCCCAGGCAATAGCCAAATAAGAGAATCCTTCGCATGCTTAATGCCTCATCAAAAAATAGAAAGCATGTTACAGTGAGTCCAACATGGATATAGCCATATAGGCAATCTATTTCAGATTGTATTGGTTGGCTCATTTATTAGCATCCCTAAATTTGAACCCTGATTTTAGCTGCCAGAAATTTGATCCAATTTCCTAGTTGAGGGGTATTATAGTACTTCTCTAACGCTTCAATGTTTAAGTTTAAACTAAATCTCTCCACCACCCAAAGAGCATTGGTAAAGCTTATTGGCTTTGGTGCACTTTTCATGCACAAGTAAGCCTGGAAATTCTTGTCTATCTTGCCAATTAAACTATGCACAGTAAGGTACTAAATTTACGGAGACCCATTTTTTAAAATGTCAATGTTCAAACCTTTTTTTCATTCCTTGCATTTATCCATTGCATTAACGACTCCATTTAGCCCAATTCTACTATACATCTTCTGACGTTTCTTTTGTCATATTCTACACATCCTTTTGCAGCGACAATGTTGCAAATGATTCAATTGACCAATCAGACTAAGAATGAGACTTGTTAACAACAGTTCATAATTATTACAATTGGCTTTATCTCATAAGACTAAGTCTGGTTCTTCTGAGTTTGTCTGCTCAGGTATACGGGTGTTCTTTGCTGCCTTATCTTTATGAAGAATTTCTTCTATTGTTTCTTGACTCTCATCTAGCCTCAAGCATATATGGTGATATATGATGTTTCTTGGTCCAAAGGTTAGTTTCTTCCTATCCTTTCTACTTTCTAGGCATGAGACGATTTTTGTTGATTATTCCTCTTACACTACAGATCAGGGAACTCTCTCCACAATATTTGGTTTTTTTGCATATAAGACCCTTAAATCTACCCTATTTCCACATAAGTCTCTCAAATCGTGTTAATTTCTTAAAAGTCCCTCAAATTAATAATAAATGAGTTATGAGTGTCCCTCATTAACTTAAATCATAATAAATGGGAATATTCCGCTAACTTAAATGGAAACTCTCTTTTTGGACAACTTTACCCTCCTTCCTCTCCTTTCTTCTTCCTTCATCCAACTTGGCGTAAGTAAGCTCACTTGTGCATGCAACGAATATGGAAGAATGGGAAGGAGAATTGGACGAAAGGAATGAAGGTATTTGTGGTGATGGATTTTGAATGGTAAATGTAGAGTTTAAGGTGATAAATTGAGTATGAAAGGAGGAGTTGGTAGTGATTATTGTTTTGAGTGGGAGAGGTGTGAAAGTTGAAAAGAAATTGATGGGCACAAAGGTGGAGGAGGAAGAACAAGTTGGCCAACTGAATGAGGGGTACTGGAAGGCTCGTGTACTTCTTGCCTGGTTTTACTATTTATTCTGAAATGCATGCTCCAGTATCTTGTTTCAGTTGGCCTTGGGCATTGTTGTCCTTAGCAATTTCCTACTTTGATATTTGTAAAGACTAAACGAACTAAACAGATGGATCTAGCACCCTTATGATATAAGTAGTTTGGCAATATATGCACACACACAAATAATAGAAGAGATGGAATAAACCTAAAGCAAAGGATCTTGCAACTTAGATTTGTTAAGATGCTGTCTTATTTGTTAAGACGCTGTCTTATTTGTTGAGAAGAAATCATCAACAATAGAGTTTGAATGTACCCAAATCTTCTAAAGGTTATGTAGCTTAATGTAGTTCACGCAGGAAAAGAATAAATTTCACATATCCCAGTTGCTAGTTTTGGTCCTTTCAACAATATAATGTTGTGCAAAGAGTGACGTGCAAAGTGTTCAAGCCACAAATGAGTGGCATCATACAAAATGTTTATCTTTTGGAATATGACCATCTTACCTATGACATTATTTTTGTCAGGCAAAAGTAGAGAAGCTTGCATACCCAAAAAATTCCCTTTGCTGATGGTCTGGAAAGAAAACACTATGTTTTCAGTCAGAGGGTAATATCCCACTTACACATTTTAGTCTCTCCTTTAAGCATCTCCTCTCCTTCTCTGGTTTGAAACTACTACAACATTCTCCAGCATCCTGTTTCTCTTTTTCGATCTCAAGGTCCAGGAAATTCAATTCAACACCAATTTCGTTGCCACCCAATACGCAAAGAACTTCTGCTTTAACTTATCCCTTGCCCGTCTGATAACGCTTGTCAGACATGCTATGTCAAGCTGACAAGCATATTAAGCTTAGGTCATTAGTTATTTTAATGTTATCTTATCACTTCCCCTCTGGAAGTATTTCTTTACTTTTGAAATTGAACATTTGTATCTTCAATTCCAAAAAATGGCCCTTAGCAGACCTCGCAAAATGGAAGAAACAAATTCAGATACCCGAGTAGGCTTTTGTCATTGTTATTGTTGGTTATTTCTTCAATTGGATATATATATATATATATATATATATATATATATATAGACATCAAAGCATGGAGAGATATAAAGGCATCAACAGATCTAAAGTTGGTTGGATCATGACAAGAATACTTCTAGGATGTTGTGTGACCTCAAATTTCATAGGGCCTGCTATAGTACTGCTCAAAATGTAGGGTAGTAAAGAGGGTTTAAGAAAATATATGTGGCATGTGCTCACAGAAACAAGTAGGAACTAGGAACATTAAGGTAAGAAACAAGGTTGCAGTATCGGTCGTTACAGATATGTATCAGTCATATCGCCTTGTTTTTGGTATGTCAAATCTGATACTCACCCCATGGATATTGGCCGATACCGAACATGTGGCTCACTTTCCGGTCAAAATTCAAACTTAGCAAGGAAAAGATAAAAACAAAAAGAGATGAAAAAAACAATGGTGATACAATGATTCGCTTGTACCGAAGATCAACATGCTACCGTGTGTCAATAAAATTCTTTATAGTTAGTTATCGACACAATGTAAGTATTACTGTTTCTAAAAGTTGTATGTATAAGATCACAAGTTCACACATCTTAAGGTTATTCCATTCGAACTATCGATTGCAGGGGTACTTTCTCTAATAACAAGTAAGACTGAACAATATCTACTTTGGATAAATAGTTCATTGTTGCTGAAAATTATCTTTCAAAACTAATAGGAAACAACAAGTAATACAAAATTGTCTAAATGTATCAAATATTTTTCTAGTTCTCTAAATAATTTCTAATTATTTTTTGGCTTTCTGCACAAAGAACTCTGAAACTCCAATCTGTAACTGTCAAATTTGCCATAACCACCAATACTAATAAAAAGAAACAGATTCCGCTACCAATGTTGTGAACCTTGCTAAGAAATGAGAACATAGCCAGGAGAGGGGGATGCAATATCTTGATGCAATGCCATATTAACTGGTTTACATTACGTGCTAGATTCATGGTTGGGTACTGATTGATAGGAAATAATCCAATGAATTGCAACTACGCGGTGACTTTGAACTTTCGAATGATTGGACTAGGCCCCTGATTAATCAGTCAAGTAATTGCCAACCATCTTTTAGAACACTACTCGGGTGTGCAAGAGGATAAAGAATGGCAACGCTAGATTAAAGAACTGTAGAAAAAGAGGTGCTCAAACTTGATTCAGGTCTCGTTAAATAGGGAGAACTAACAATATCACAAAAATAAGTTATTTTAAGTACCTACGACTCTACATTAGAAATTAGCAGTTAGCAGGAACGATGATGTTTGAAATAGCCAAGCCAGAACAGTTGGGCATAATTCTATGTCAAAATAATTAGAAATTAATTGATCTTCAACAATATTCCAAATTTTCGATCTTATAGATAGGCATAAATATATGAAGAACAGAAATGATAAGAAATATGGTCGAGTATAAATGTAGGATTGCCGGTCCAAACTCTCTTCAGTTTATCATGAATCTTGTACAAGGTGATTTCATTGTAAAATTAGGTCTGACAGAAAAAAGAAGGAAACAATCAGTTAGTCACAACAAACCTTGATGGGAAACAAGGAGCCACGTGATCATAAATATTCCCAAGCTCATTACCAATCTAGAAAACAAAATTGCAACAATTGCACATCAATAAGGTATCAGTTATTAACCTAGGCTAAATAGATTTAGCTCAAACAATAGAAGTACGAACTCACTCACAGAAAGAAAAGGAAAAAAAAAGGATCTTGAAGGTTAACATATTTATGTAACCGTCGACTGAATGAGTACAAACGCTAAACATGTAGACCAACTTACATGTGAAAATATGATAATGTAATACAATTGAAAATTGAGAATGGCTGTATACAGATTTTATTGAATAAACAGAAGTAGAAAGGAAATGAGTATCTGTGTGCACCAAACCATAGAGAAAATATGCATACTCTTCTGAGCAATGGCTCATGAAATATACTCCAGCCAACCATACTAATGAAATCTCATCAAATGATCAAGGGAGATCATAAAACAACAAATTCAATAATCATATAGCCATTATGTCCCTCTGCAATGTTTGTCGTAATATTATAGGCTTACAAGTCAAACAACAACAAAGCCGTCATCCCAAATTTTTGGGTTCAGCTATGTGAATTGTTTGCATCCAATTAACTTCGTTAAGGGCCGTGCCCTACGTAACATTAAAAAAAACATAACCTTTATAACCTCAACCCAAGTTCATTCAGGCATAGTTGTAGTAGTTCCGTTAACTAAAACTTGTTGAAAAAGTTTACCTCTCGAGCTTCCTCTAAAGCAGCTTTTAGATCTTCGAACACCAACTACGAGAGCCAAAATACAATAGACAGAGTCAGTAGAAAAAATGAGAATAAACTCTTTTTTTTCCTAAAGAGGCGATTTAGAAAAGCTTCAAGAAGCAGGGAGCACCTACCTCCGTAAGCAACTTGTTGAACCGTTCCTCAACAGTTTTCCTGATATGCTCATAGCACTTATCCTTGTAGCCCTTTCCTTGACCCTTTCCCTTCTCTTGAGAAGAAACTCTGGGAGAGGCTGTTGTCCCTGTCCCTTTTCTGCTAAATATAAGGGCATTAATATATGATATAAGGATATGAAAAGTAAAAGTACTTCAAAAAACAAACAATTTAGCTTTAAGTAAATCATTGTTGCATATGGGATAAAATAAAATATGGACCATAATGGTATTTGACAAATAAATGAAGATAAGTGGTTTGAAGCATAAAGGTCCAAAGCAACCATCTTTTGGAGGCGGGCAGTAGAAAAATGAGGAAGTTGAGGGTGACTCTAAAGAAAACTTTATGCCATCCGAAACCTAATAGAAAAAGGTGGAAGCTATGAATGATCCTATGATCTCACATCCTACACTATGGTATTCTAGCAAAACAGTAATTCCAAATAATGCAGGAGATACCACAATTAAATTCGTGAATCAAGTACTCAACTAAAACAGCTTTAGATAATATATGTCAAATGATCATATCACATGTGGTTCGAAATTATACACATTGTGCATGACCTGAACATTACTTTGATATGTCTGCTGTACTATTCACAATATAACAATATCATCTCATTTTCTACTTTACTAGAGGGTGTTGGCCGGTATGTAGTATGTAAACATAAAACATGTTTCCAAGGTGGTAACAACATTATCACAGGGGAACTGAGAAACAGAGAAACACAGAGAATAAAATTCTAGCACACCACTCAATTTTCGGTCGGACAAGATCAAATAGCACAGGATGACCACTATTTAATGGATATTAGTACCAAAAGAGTCACTTTGGAGACGCATTTGATTATCCAGTGTAAACACCAAAAAGAAGTCTATTGAGTTAGTCTGTAGATATGTAAGTCCATTAATGCTTGAGGCCTCAAACATGAAGCAATGGAAGTTTTTCATTACTTCGCAGATCTACGTGGATTTGTAACTGATGCCATAACTCCCCCTCCCTCTGCCTCGGCAGCCTCTTCCGCAAGTTGCTGATCTAGGATTTCTTGCATTTCAATCACCCTGCCATAAAGAAATAAACAATGAGTGAAATAATAGTCAATATCACTGAGTAACACAGTTGTAATAATAGTATTGCAAATCAATTTGTTTCTTAAGTGGATAACATAACATATTTAATCTATTTTTCTCGCATAAACATTCAGAAAAAATAGGTACTATTTTATTGCAGAAAAGTATAGTAGCAAATATTGTACAACCAAAACATGACTACCGCACAAATTGTATAAACTAACCATGCTATTTACATGACTACTGCAACCTATTGAATGGCCTCAACTGATCTGAAATAACCATATTTATCAGACCTTCACTTCTTAGGTTATGGTGTTGAGAACTCGTAATATTGCCTTTTATGTTATACGAAAATCATTAAAATAAAAATGGCTTGTTAACTTCATAAGAAACTAGATAAGATATATTACACCTATATGTAAGGAAATATTGTTGAAAATTAATGTCACTTATTTGAATATTATCCTTTAGTAGTAAAGACAACTTTAATGCGAATTACTAGCATCCAGACTAACATAAGCAAGACATACATGATCAGAATGCCTGCAATAGTGTGCTACCCCCAGATATTTGAATGTTGAACTTCCCTCCATAAGTTGAGAAAAATTCTAGGAAGTTAGGAGATTAAAACCAATATGAACATGGCTTGAGGCCTTAACAATGAAGGATTGAAAAAAGGAACATATAACAGAGAATTCATGAATCCAAATATGCAAACAAATGTTAGACATCCATTTCAGAACGACCTTGAACTCAAACTGTAAATTAACAAATTTATAATAATAAGAACAACAACAACAACAACAAAGACTGTCACGAAGAAGAGACTCGGAATTTAAAATTATAAAATTATAAAATAAAGAGATCATAGAGACAGTTAAAGTTAATGGAAAGTTTTCACAAGGTCTAAAGTATCAAGGATCAAGCATGTTACTTAAGATCACTTTTCCACTGGTGAACATCACTAAATTAGTACAGGAGTCTCAAACGGAGATATAGTTGTGCAATAGTTCAAAAAATAAGGCAATGATGAACAACAAAGAAAGCACAACAAATAAGCTCGGTGATTAAATAGGAAACATACCTTACAGCTCGCACCAAAGTCTGAGGACTGCAAAAAAGAAAATATTCATGCAAGATTAGAAACACTTAATAGAAAATGAACAAATAAATTAAGGAGATTAAATTGGTCACGTGGTACAAGCAGGCTCATGAGCAAGCAATCTGAATATTTATAACATAAATACATAGATTAGATCAAATACGTCAAGAAAAAAACAAGTTTAATCCCTTCCCATATTGCTGATCCATCTAATTAGATTATCCTCGCAACTTTGTTACATTATCAACCAAATAACTAACCAACGTAACATATTTTTTATTAGAAAAACGAATGTCTTCCATAATATTTAGAAAGATGATGAATACCATCTCAGAAATGAAATAAGAACTTTAGGAGTATATACTGGTTTCAAGATACAAAAGTGGACTTTTAGAACATAAATGAAGTACCTTTCACAGTATCACCAAAGTTTCAAGTTCAAGCATCAGAATTTCCATAATTGTCATCTAGTATAAAAGAACCTAATTTGCAGAAGATGAATTCCAAGGTTCCAAACATAAATACTAAAAGTAATAAACCAATATTACTGCAAAGTTGTTACCTTTAGAACTATGTAGTGCTATTTCAATCATAATTGCATTGGATTGATATGATACACTGATTTGCCAACAATTTGATGTTACTCTCAACTTATTCTGCTGAGTAATAATATGCAACTGAATAAACTGACATGCATGTAAGGTCAAACATCTGATGCCATTTTAGTTCCCCCCCCCCCCCCCCCCCCCCCCCCCCCCCCTTTATAACCATCAGTTTAAGATCTTGCAATTTTTACAGTTTTACTTTAACCCAAATCCAATAAACCTTATACACCTGTTTGCCCTACTAACTTCATCCAACGGGAAACTAAAAGGTAGCAAACTAACCAAATAAGGAACTTTCTTTTGTTAGTCTCGGGGCGCAATTTTCAATGGAAAACTGAAATTATGCAACACTTCAAAGAAGGTGCACGAGAGAGCTTCTGGAGGATTCTGAGAAAACGAACACTAATGTGTCACTTCGAAGAAGGCACAGTAGAATTCGTAGCAGCAGCAGCGAATGTCCACAAAAAAAATTTTGATTAGATCAGAAACGTTCTCGTTTAGAAGAACGAGATAAAAGTGAATGAACAGAAATAGTAAAATGGCCTGCTGGGGTGAATGATCACCGGCGCTCAAAGCTTGATTCGTCCCACACGAACAGCTTCCAGGAACAAGCAAGTTTGACGGAGAACTTTGGAACACTCCGCTCTTCTAACTCCTTGGATGGCGTGGAACTCTGCTCTCAAAGTGCCTCTCTTCTATGCTCTGAACTTAGAGAATTTCGTAAGAAAATTTTTGATCCTTGTGTACTGTCCACTGAGAGAGAAGAGAGGGACTTTATATAGGTGCGCCCAGTAACTGCTCGGTATACAGAACGTTCAGGACGTGGAAAAAATCGCTCCGAACGTTCTGTAACCGCTCAAATCGTACACAGACACGATTGAGCCAACTAGCGCACAGTGCGCGCCAATTAGCGCATAGCGCGGGCGAACAGCACACAGCGTGCGCAATTGCGCACCGCTGCGCCAACTGCGTACACACGCACTACGCGCCAACCGCGCGCCAATTGGTCGCGCCAAACGGGTCGCGCCAACCGCGCGCCAATTGGTCGCGCCAAACGGGTCGCGCCAACTGGCGCGCCATTGGGCAGCACCATTTGGCCGCGCCAATTAGTCGTGCCATCTGGCCGCGCGATCGGGCCACGCAAACGGGCGCGCGATCGGCTACGCAGAGGCTCGTGCAACGAGCGCAACTTAAGCGCACTATGCGCCTAGCGACGATGCTGACGTGCTAAGTGCAAACTGTGCCAATAAAATGCCACATTACGTCTCATGAGCCCATGAGCCCGAGTCCGAGTCGCTATTCGCTAAGCCCCTACGGGACTTAGCTCAATGGAAATAAATTTCCAAGAGCAAAAAGCATTAATGCTTTACCATGGAGTCTTATCCTTACCTCCTAGTAAAATCACCCACAATGTTCCCTCCTTAGGGCCACCACCCCATGTGCACATCTCAACAACATACCAAGTATATATTGAGATACAACCCATGATTCTTTTCCAATGTGGGACTAAATATCACTAGGCATGTATTGAAAGCAAGCTTCCTCTACATGTCAAGAAAAAGCTCCAACAATTTTCCACATATCGATATATGGATTTGAGTGTTCCCCTCAGTAACTATCCATCATGCATTAGAAGAGATGTCGCTGACGACTTGAATCTTCCCGCATGGGTCAAACAACATACCATAATACAAAAAATGGACTAAGCCTTGAATTCTGTACCATAGCTGCAATTCTTTCCACTCACATAATGTAGTTACATGTGCTTCTGGCTGCATATTAAAGGCACTATGCCAGCCTGGTTTCAGTGTATAATTTTGGGCGTCTACAAGTTTACCCTCAAGAGACGGTCTGATATCTCTGTCCATACACTATAGGTGAGTTCTTTATTAAAGAGACATGGCATGAAGCCTTACGCTTCCCTTGCGCTGCTACGCCGCTATGACATGGCCTAAAGCCGAGGCATTATCCCTACCCAAAAATTTCATCGTAGTGTCATACTACTGTAGCATGAGGTCATAAGGCTCTTTGTAGTGCCAAACTATCCAGCATGAAGCCTTAGGCTTCCTTGCGGTGTTACGCTACAACAACATGGCTTGCAAGGCCGAGACTTTACCCATATCTGGGTACCTCATCGTGGTGTCGTGCCACTATAACATGAGGACATCCTCCCCTTTGTAGTGCTGTCTACAACTCTTTAATTTCATCATACAACATTAGGCTACCTGCCTATTTGCGGTGCTACACCGCTGTGACTTGGCTAGCAAAACTGAGGCATTACCCCTACCTGGGAACCTCATGGTGGAGTCACCCCACTGTAGCATGGAGTTCCACTCTTGTAGTGCTGTTATACCGTGCTTCCTGTAAAGCACACCAGGTATTTACTCTGTCTGAGAACTCATTAAGGCGTTTAAGCCATCCTCATCACAGGATCCGTTCTTCGCAGAAAACATATAGTAGACAACAGTGATTCTAGGTCCGTAACCTTTCAATGCCACAGAGGACATGTACCCATTATTCCTGATATTTTTTTCAGTTAGTGGTCCTCCCTTGAACCAAAAGCTAGATGTCTAGTAGATTTTTCTTTGAACTAATAGCATAAAACTTTATGGTAGGATTGCAATAACATAATATTAGAATGCCTTCAAGCTCATTTTACTTGTTGTGTCATCGACCAGCTGGCGCTTGAGGCCCTTGGTGAATGGATCCGCCAGGTTCTTCCGACTCCGAACATCAATCACTGCAATGACACCTCTCTTGATAAGATCGTGTACTGCCCTGTGCTTTAACCGCACAGTCCTCTTCTTTCCGTTGAAGAGGTCATTTAATGCCACCGCCACAACCGCCTGGTTGTCGCAGTATATCGGTATTGTCGGTATTTGCACCCCAACCACTGGAAGATCATACATGAGCTCCCAAAGTCATTCTGCTTCCTCCGCTGCAGTATCAAGTGCAAAGAACTCAGATTTCATGGAGGAACGAGAGAGCATAGTCCGCTTCTTCAACTTCCACGATATAGCAGCTCCATCCATTATGAAAATGAATCCACCTGTGGACCTCTCGCTCTCCAACTCTGAGCACTAGCTGGCATCACTGAAGCCTTCTATTACATGCAGATCTCCACTGTAGTGCAGTGCATATGTCTGAGTCTTCTTGAGATATCTCATTACCCATTTAATAGCTTTCCAATGCTCAATGCCTGGATTGTTCGTGAATCGACTCAGTATTCCCACGGCGAAAGCTATGTCCGGCCTAGTGGAAGTAGTAGCGTACATCAAACTTCCTATAACGCTTGCATACTCCAGCTGCCTGACGCTTTTCCTCGAATTTGGCTTCAGCTTTATATCACACATGTAAGACGTATCGATCACTAGAAGATCCTGATATCCGTAGCGTGTGATCATCTTCTCAATATAATAAGATTGTGACAGCGCCAATCCAGTGTCTGTCCGAATGAACTTGATGCCCAAGATCATATCAGCTTCCCCCAAGTCCTTCATACTGAGCTTGGTCGAGATGAACTTCTTTGTCTCCGTGACACAGCCTATATCCGTACATAGGATCAGCAAGTCGTCCACGTACAGACAAACAATTATACCTCTTCCATCAACGAACTTCGTGTAAACACACTTGTCCGTCTCGCTGACCCTGTAGCCATTTGACCTTATGATCTTGTCAAACTTCTCATGCCACATTTTGGGAGCATGTTTAAGACCGTACAAGAATTTTATCAACTTACAGACTTTGTCTTCAAGACCCTTGACGACAAATCCCTTTGGCTGTTGCATGTAAATCTCTTCAGTCAGCTCGCCATTCAGGAAAGTTGTTTTTACATCCATCTGATGTATCACCAACTTATGTATTGCTGTTAGAGCAATTAACATTCTGATGGTGGTCATCCGGGCTATTGGAGCATACGTGTCGAAGTAGTCGATTCCCTGCTTCTGAGAAAATCTCTTGGCTACTAGCCTAGCCTTGAACTTGTCAATAGTTCCATCTGCTTTCATCTTCTTGAAGATCCATTTGAATCCAATGAGTTTCGCTCCTTCAGAAAGATTAACCAACATCCAAGTGTTATTAGAGGTGACTGAATCAATTTCATTGTCTATCGCCTCCTTCCAGAAAACAGCATCTCTGGTCTTCATCGTCTCATCATAAGTAAGCAGATTTGTTTCCACATAGGTGACAAAGTCATTTCCGAAGTCCTTCGGCCTCCTCACTCGCTTAGTTGACGGCTCAGCGAGCTCTGGTTCAATAGTTGTTTCAACAACTTCTTCTTGGACTATGTTCTTATTGGAAGCTTCAGTTTCCTGTGCACCCTCATTGTTCTCCGGAATATCCACAAGAATAATATTCTTGTGCCTTGCAAACTAGTCTTTAAAATATTTTGTGTCGCGAGCAAGGTTGTGAAAAGCACTAGGCGCTAGTCAGGAGGGCACCCGCCGCCTAGCGCCTAGTCTGCCTAGGCGGTTGCCTAGGCGGCCGCATAGATCTAGACGGTTCAAAAATAAATAAAATAAATCCTTAAACGCTACTGAAAATTATAGAAAAAGTCTATAAAACCTCAAAACATGTGTAGTCGGGCGTCGAGGGATCTAGGCGAGCGCCTAAACGGACATCGGACGGGCACCAGGCGTCTAGTCCCTAGACGGCAGCCTAGACCGCCTTTTAGAACAGTGGTCGCGAGATTCAATGATATGATTTGATTCAATATCAAAAAATCTCCGAGCATCACTCTTCTCAGCATAACTCAAGAAGCTTGTCTTCGTAGTCCTTGTCCCGAGCTTCTGAATCTTCAAATCTGGAAGCTTCACATATGCCAGACACCCCCACACTCGAATGACATTCAAGTTAGGTCTGACTTTGAACCAAAGTTCATAAGGAGTAACGTCTGAAGTTGCATAAGGCACTCTATTTAGAATAAAAGTAGTCGTCAATGCAGCTTCTCCCCAGTAGCATTTTGGAAGACCCGCAGTCAACAACATTGAGTTTATCATTTCTGTCAACGTTATGTTCTTTCTTCTACTCCGTTAGATTGAGGAGAATACGGAACAGTAGTCTCATTGACAATTTCATGTTCTTTGCAGAACGATACGAATCCATGAGACAGATACTCTCCTCCTCGATCACTTCTTATTCTCTCGAGTTGTTGTCCAGTTTGCCGTTCAGCCTCGGCCCTGAACTCTTTGAACTTCTCGAACGCTTCGTCTTTAGCCTTCAACAAGTAAACGAACGTGTACTTTGAGAAGTCGTCGATGAAGGTTATGAAATACTTCATCCCGGCCTTTGTAGAAAACTATTTGAAGTCACAGATATCAGAGTGTACCAACTCCAGAAGATCTGTGCTTCGATTAACCCGATGAAAGAATTTTCTTGTGATCTTCGTCTGAGCACATACTTCACATTTCTCTACCTTACCCCCACATTTGGAGGTAAGTCCTAAACTAGACATTATGTTTATTCTTTTACAATGAACATATCCTAGTTTATTATGCCACAACTCAAGAGTATAACCAGAATGAGCGATTGTATTAATTACATTGGACTAATTTACAAGCTTAATCTTGAACATTCCTTCAGTATAAAACGCTTTTTCGAAGTATGTTCCTTTCATAGACATCACCATCTAGCCAGCATTGATGTACATTCTTAGGCCTGTGTTACAGAGTAGGCCTCCAGAGATCAGATTCTTTGCGATAGCAGGTACATGCTTCACACCTTAAAGTGTCAGAGACTTTCCTGAAGTCAGCTTCAACACCACCGTCCCGATTCCTTGCACTTCAGCTTTTGCCTAATTCACTACCATAACAACTTCAGAAGTTGGTATATAGGTGGTGAACCATTCCTTGCTTGAGCAGACATGGCATGTGGCACCAGTGTCTACCCACCAGTCAAAGTCAGCCCCCACCGCAGTGACCTGAGCAATCATTGCAATAACGTCAGTGATCATAGAAACCTTACTAGGCTCACCTTGCTCTGATTGTTTGGACTTAGATTTGCATTCACTCTTGAAGTGGCCCTTCTTGCCACACTTGAAACAAGCCAAATGAGACTTTGGCTTCTGTTGTTTGAAAGAAGTCCCCCTTACTTTCAGATTATCGGGATCCTTTTTTTGCTATGGGAAGCCGTCTGCTTTCCCTTGGATTCCTGTGTGTGAACCAAATTGGCGTTAGCCATCTGTTTGGACAAAGTATCTACATTCAGTTGAGCCCTCATCTGGTCCTCAACATAGATTTCTTACAGGAGATCTTCGAGATTAATCTCCAATTTCTTCCTAAGCATGTTTGCATAGAACTTGCTCCAACCAGCAGGGAGCTTGGAGACGATCCCTCCAACAACAAACTTGTCGGTGAGGGACATCGCCTCATCTTCCAACTTCTGTCGCAGGTTCAGGAACTCCTTCACCTGCGGCAGCATAGTCTTCTCGCCTTCAAAGAGCAACTTATTATATTTTTCAACGATAAATATCTTGCTCCTATTTTTGTCATCTTCGTACAATTTCTCCAGAGACTCCCAAATCTCTCTGGCAATTTTCTTAGAATATGATTCTGCCATGGAGTCCTCCATAGCATTTAGAATGAGAAGCCTACAGAGGCTATTATCCCTTCTCCATTTGGTCTTACTTTTATTAGCAACAGTAATTGCGACTGCAGACCCAGTTTCTGGAACAATCGGTTCTTCCTCGGTTAGCACGTGGTCAACTTCAGAAAGTTGAAGATTTAGGCTAACCTTCCTCTTCCAGACTTGATAGTGCTCTCCATCAAATTGCTCTAACTTGCAGAAGTTAGGATTCATGAGAGAAGCACGAAAGTTTTCCATTTTGTGAAATTCAAGCTTTGAGATTGTTAGTCCCGAGACGTAATTTTTCGATGAAAAACTGAAATTATGCAACACTTCAAAGAAGTCGCACGAGAGATCCCGGAGGATTCTGAGAAAACGAACACTAATGTGTCACTTCGAAGAAGGCACAGTAGAATTCGTAGCAGCAGCAGCGAAAGTCCACTAACGTTTTCTGATTAGATCATAAACGTTCTCGTTTAGAACGAGATAAAAGTGAATGAACAGAAATGGTGAAATGGTCTGCTGGGATGAATGATCACCGGCGCTCAAAGCTTGATACGCCCCACACGAACAGCTTCCAGGAACCAGTAAGTTCGACGGAGAACTTCAGAACACTCCGCTCTTCTGACTCCTTGGACGACGCGGAACTCTGCTCTAAAAGTGCCTCTCTTCTCTGCTCTGAACTTAGAAAATTTCGTAAGAAAATTTATGATCCTTGTGTACTGTCCACTGAGAGAGGAGAGGGAATTTATATTGGTGCGTCCAATAACTGCTCGGTATACAAAAAGTTCAGGACGTGGAAAAAATCGCTCCGAACGTTCTATAACCGCTCAAACCGTGCACAGACACGATTGAGCCAACTGGCACACAGCGCATGCCAATTAGCGCATAGCGCGCACGCAATACGCACCACTGCGCCAACTGCGTACACGCGCACTACGCACCAACCAAGCGCCATCAGGCCGCACCAATCAGACAGCGCCAATTGATCGCGCCAAACGGACCGCACCAACTGGCAGCGCCATCTGGCCGTGCCATCTGGCCTTGCGATCGGACCACGCGAACGGGTACGCGATCGACTGCGCAGAAGCTCGCGCAAGGAGCGCAACTTAAGCGCACTATGTGCCTAGCGACAATGCTGACATGCTAAGTGCAAAGTGCGCCAATAAAACGTCACATTACGCCTCATGAGCCCGAGTCCGAGTCCGAGTCTGAGTCCGAGTCGCTAAGCCCCTACGGAGCTTTAGCTCCAATGGAAATAAATTCCCAAGAACAAAAAACATTAATGCTTTACCATGGAGTCTTATCCTTATCTCCTAGTAAAATCACCCACAAGGTTCCCTCCTTAGGGTCACCATCCCATGTGCACATCTCAACAACATACCAAGTATACATTGAGATACAACCATGGTGCTTTTCCAATGTGGGACTAAATATCACTAGGCATGTATTGAAAGCAAGCTTTCTCTACATGTCAAGGAAAAGCTCCAACATCTTTCGCCATTGATCCTATATGGATACACGTTTTTGCCCTACTAACTTCATCCAACGGGAAACTAAAAGGTAGAAAACTAACCAAATAAGGAACTTTCTAAATGAAACATAAATAGCCATATCAACATAAGCACCTGTGTACATCCCACCACCACCTATACAAACCTCCCATATACCAGGCAAAGTTTTTGGGTATAGCACTGATCATGTAAGAAAAGAAAAATGAGTGAATAACATGTATGAGCCGCAAGTAAATTGCAAGGCTGTTCAATGATGATAATTATATGATTTCTTCAATGTTCATCAGAATATAAGATGAAGAAAAGTTACTTTCAGCCCACAGCCTCCTAGGAATCTGTACAGAGTTGAAACACTCAAGACCTTTGATGACGAACATCAGATAAACCTCCTATGTCCTAAATTATTTCCTTAGCTGACGCATATCCATGACATATTTGTTGATGTCCATGTCATTGTCATCAAGTAAGAAGACAAAATGATGCTCATGTGATGATGAAATGGTGCTTGAATAATGTATGAACTGTCAATGGATTTTTATCATGTTCTCTTCAAAATTGACCATGCAAGGAGATATTATAAATGCCTGCTTGAACAATGCCCTTCTATCATCTCCTAAAATCAAAACATGTCCGAAAAGCATGAATTTATATATGGATCCTACCTTTTCAATATGGCATGTTCCATCTCATGTATCCTACTTCAAAATGTCATACTTGCTCTACCATGTACATTGTATCTTAAATAAGACGGAAGATGGACAACTATAGACTTCAAGCTACCATAAAACATATGAATGTTGCCAATTTCCACTCCTCTAGTTATAGGAAGTAACTGTATCAAAAAAACAAATTATTTACCAGAAAATATCTAGAACATATCTGTTGAAATAAGAGACTATATTGTGAATATATTGGGATCATTATATTAGGGCTCCAAGCCAAGCATATATATAAGAAATACAAAATGGTAAAGACAAAAAAGACAAGTAGATAATAGCTAGCCTATGTGACATCATTGGTTGTAAGCTCCCTAAAAAATTTAAGATTTTTTTATTAATTAGTTTACTAGTAATATGGTTATTAAAAACTTTGTTAGACTAATATATCTATTAGGTTAATTATGCCTTACAGTAGGTAGCAATTCCATATAGCTAGTGGCACATTGTTAATGCATTCTCTTTAATAGTTAGACCAAGACTTATTAAGCCTAGTCTAAATCTCAACCAAATACCAAACACCCTTTCCCCTTCCCTCCAACACAACACACAACTCCAATTGACACTAGCATATTCCAACTCCGTATGCACCACACAGGTTAGAGCCCTAATATAACACCCAACACCAACATCCAATACATAGGATGTTGGATGTACACAATATGGAGTTGGAATATGATGCAACCTTTGTGTACACAACACCAAAAACCCCTCTCCCATAACACCCAACACCAATATCCAATACATAGAATGCAACCTTCGGGTACAAGCACACCACAGCTACTCCTTTCATTTCCAACACACATTTTCTTTTTCCTAACACAACCAATTGTGACCTCCCTCACTCATGTCCAAAGACTCCAAACTTGCTATTTTCTCGCTAGTTTTTCACTGCCACCCTTGCAAGTCGGCCACCTAATCCCTGACTTCTGAAGAGCAGCAACTGAAAATGTTGCGATCTCTTGACCCACTCTCCATCTATATCTCCTCCATTTTCTTGAGTTCTTCCCCCACTCCTCTCCTCCTACACCATATCTTTTCTATTATTTTTTTTGTACTCCTCCACCAGCAAACCCCCATGGCTCCTCCATTCTTTTCCCTCACGGTTCTATCCATGTGAGCTCGTATGCACGCCCAAAGATCGGAGAGTTTGCGAGATGGTACCACTGTCTTCTTCAGATAGTGCATTCGCCTGCAGAGCCCTCCAGGACTGCTCCTGTTGTGAGCTTCCTATCAGCAGCTTCCTGTAGGAACCCTAGAGGGGGGATGAATAGGATCAAGCTAACTAATCAAGCACTTAGCACAAGCTAATTAGCAATTTAAAAATATAAGTGCAAGAGAAGAAGCAATAACAATACCGACACCCGATGTATCCTGGTATCCTCCCTAGAGGCAATCCAGTCCCGGAACTCTCTCCGAATTTAATCCACTATTTGAGCAAATAGTTACACACGAATTTGGATCCGAAGAACTCGCCAACTTCTTACACGAGAGCTTTAATCCGAAGGCCTCTCCGACTTCAACCGAGAGTTTGGATACGAAGACTCTCCAACTTCAACCGAGAGTTTGGATACGAAGACTCTCCAACTTCAACCGAGAGTTTAGATACGAAGACTCTCCAACTTCAACCTTTCACAATAGGTTTTGATCTCCTTATACAATAAGATGAAGATCTCACTTTTCAACTCAATAACTCTAACACAATTTGTGGATGGCAAATGAAAGCTTTGTAGAGTTGTTTGTGGATAGACTTTGGTGGTTTAGAAATTTTTAGGCTCAAAGCATCAACCTTGAATGAAGGGGTTCAAGGCTATTTATAACCAAAGCATTGAAAAGAGCTCAAGGCAACTTTTCAGTCCACGAACCGGCATACCGCCGGTATGATCCGGCATACCGGCGGTATACCGGTCTGGGATTGCAACGACTAAAAATATAGCCGTTGGGATCATTAATGGCTGGAAATCCGACCGTTGAAATTTCAACGTTTCGGAAGCGGTATACCGGCGGTATGGACCGGTATGCCGTCGATATGCCGGTTTTGTAAACAGAAACTTTCTGTGAATAAAAATCGGTATACCGTCGGTATACACCGGTATACCGTCGGTATGCCGTTTTCCACCAAAAATGATCCTGGGCTTATTTCTGTCCTAGCTTTCGATTTTGCCATCCATTTCTTGTGTTTACAATAATTCCTAAGACTCATTACAGACTCCAGATAAACTTAGGCAGGTGCAGGCTTCTTCAGAGTCTTGAAATGATGATGGCATGGCTTGGCTTCTTCCTTTGATAGGTGCTGGCTTTTTTCCTTGACAACAGCTGTCCAAAGATATCCAGCTGACCGGGCAGCGGAACCCCCGGTGCGTGGCTCCAGAGATGTCGTCGGGTGGTTCAGAAAAATCTTGTGGGATCCATCGTCTTTGGCCCACCATGATTTCTTCATTGCATATGTCCACATTGATCTTGCTTATTGCTTTTCTGCATGTACATGTTAGACGAACAAAGCAATATACATAGTAGCAACTATGATAGGTTTAATGCACATTAGGACAATGCTGAGTTTAAGTGTAAGTGCTAAGGCGATAACATAAATATTAGTGATATCATAATGATTAAACTTAATTGAATGACCACAATCAAAAACATAGTTTTGATTTTGGTAACCCAATTAAATTTAAGATAGATAAGCTCATATCACTAATAAGTAAACCAATAGGCACATATCACCAAAGGTATAAGTATAAGTAGAAATGCTTTTAGCGATAGTATGAAGATTAGTGATAATGAAGTGCTAAACTTAACATATTAACCATATTCAAAAACATGATACAATTATTGGGCCAACACTTCCGACCAGGGTGTTGTCCCGCGAGAAGCTGCAGTAGAAGCTACTGCTGCTGACCCGTGGACAGCAATGCAGTCGAAGGCGAGCAACACAACAGCTCCGATAGGCACCCATCCTACCCATAACTCTCCTTCGTCCTTGCAAGCCTACTCTTGATATACCAGGGTACCTGTCGGAGCTGTTGTGTTGCTCGCCTTCGACTGCACTCCAGTTCACGGGTCAGGAGCAGTAGCTGCTACTGTAGCTTCTCGTGGGACGGAACCCTGGTCGAAAATTGCTGCAAGGAAGCTCGGCAGCAGGAGCAGTCCTGGAGGGTTCTGCAGGCGAATGCACTGTCTGAAGAAGACAGTGGTACCAGCTCGCCAATTCTCCGATCTCTGGATGCGTACATGAGCTCAAAGGGATTAAACTGTGAGGGAAAAGAATAGAGCCATGGGGGTTTGCTGGTGGAGGAGTACAAAAAAATAATAGGAAAGATATGGTGCAGGAGAGGAAGAAGGAGAGTAAGGGACGAACTCAAGAAAATGGATAAGATATAGATGGAGAAGGAGAGTGGGTCAAGAGATACCTGCATTTTCAGTTGTTTTTCTCCAGAAGTCAGGGATTAGGTGGTCGGCTTGCAAGAGTAGCAGAAAAAAAACTAGCAAAAAATGGCAAGTTTGGACATGAGGGAGGGAGGTCACAGTTGGTTGTGTTAGAAAAAAAAGGAAATGTGTGTGTTGGAAATGAAAGGAGTGGTTATGATGTGCTTGTACCCGAAGGTTGTATCCTATGTATTGGATGTTGGTGTTGGGTGTTATGGGAGAAGGGTGTTTGGTGTTATGTACACAAAGGTGAAGGTGATATGTGTTGTATGGAGACTAACCTGTGTGGTGCATATGGAGTTAGAATATGCTAGTGTCAATTGGAGTTCTGTATTGTGTTGGAGGGAAGGGAAAAGGGTGTTTGGTTGGAAATTAGACTAGGCTTAATAAGTCTTAGTCTAACTATTAAAGAGAATGCATTAATAATATGCCACAAGCTATACAAACTGCTACCTATTATAAGGCCTAATTAACCTAATAGATATATTAGTCTAACAAGGTTTTTTTTAATAACCATATCACTACTAAACTAACTAATAAAAAATCTTAAAATTTTTAGGGAGCTTACAACCTACCTACCTTAAAAAAATTCGTCCTCGAAATTGAAATCAACTGAACAATAAATCAACCCAACGTCCTCAAGTTGTCGATCTTTATCTAGAAGATCTATCCCTTCTTTATGTAACTATTTGATAGGTTCTCAAGGTTTAGGATAATCACCTTGATTCACAACCGTGTTTTCAGCAACAATTTGTCAACCACGACCTATAGTCTAGGTCTAATAAACCTCTTTTTGCATCTTCCTTGAAAATTTTACTTCCCCTTTCAACAACCACCTTGAATTCGTATGACCAATATCTCTAAGTCTGTGTTCCTCAATTCATCGACTGTCCTCAAAATTTTAAGGCAACTAAAATTTGAATTCCTCTCCTCTTTTTCTAAGAATTCTTTTATCGCTCAATTACTTCTATTTTGGATCACTAAATCTCAGTCTTATGCATTGCATGTTCAAAAAAAAAGAATTGTGCTTCCCTGATCGCTAGTGGCTACATTTCATAATCCCAACCTCTAACTTTTGTCGTGTACCCTCTAAAGATAATTAATTAGTTATCATGTAGTCTAAAGTCATACTTCAACCCTCGAATATGTATAACCTTAGTACTTAGCCATCAAATTCTGCTGGTACTAAATCCTCAAATTTTCGTAACCAGATATAATTTACCGCTACTAAAATTATTATCACTCAAGTCCATCTTTCCAATTGAGTCACTTAATTCTCCTTAAATTATTTCCCAAATACATACCTAATATCAATAATCCTCGTGAATCTTTACTTGTCAAGATTAGTTTGTCAATATTAGTTCATCCCAGTGTACTCCCCATCCCAATACACCTGGTCCACCTTGATAGAATTCGTCATCCAATATGGGTATTCCACTATACCCAATTCTTGAACGGTAGCATCTATGTACATTACTCGTCCTCCAATATATAACTATAACGGTCAATATCCTCGCACTCTATCTTAGGTTCTAGTTTATTAAACCATGTTGTAAAAGGAAAAAAAATCCTCGAGTCTGACTATTTACATTTATCACTGCGAAACCCAGAGTCAAAATATACATAATATAGATCCAAAATCACACAGTTACCCAAGCATCAAACCATACAAACAATCATATCTAGCAATCTATTCATAGGGTCTATTTAGCCTAGACATCTAGGATGGAAGGTAGCAAGACCTAGGGCTAAGGTGGTGAATCATGCTAATTTCAATCAGTCTAGCCATCGAACAAGTGTAATTCTAAACTCCTCAAAATTTATGAACAAACCTCCTAGTTGATTGAAACCTTCAATACTCCTATGCATCTGGAGATCACCTCTTTTTGCTCTTTTTTTCCAACTTCATAACATCTTATGGCTAGTCGTAAATCTATATATCCTCTAGTTTATGAATCCTTAAATCTATAATATCCTCTTTTCAAGATCTTCCTCCCACTACAAGGGTACAAATTGTGACCACTAATGGTTGTGATTTAGAAGCAATAACCATCTCTACTTGTGGATCGTTCATTGTTAGTTATTGACAATTAAAGTGCAAGAATCCTCAAATCCACAAACTTGTTTACGGAACATTCTCAGTAACCATAGTGCAATAATTTAAACCTCAAGTCGTATTTTTTCCATCAGTACTCCCTTCTCCACTTATCAGTAATGAATCAATTTATAGTCTAAATTTATTAGTCTCTCTTAAAAACATCATATATGTTGAACCTCAAAACTTGTACATATGTCAACTGTAGTCACCATGTAACCATAAAGGCGGTGTCTTTCATGTCCTCATTTCTTATCCCTCAATTCCAACATCACTAATCTGTATGGTTATTTACGACTCCACTAACTCACAAAAGCTTTTTGGAAACTTGAAATCACGTTTGACTGAAAGATTTTCTAATTCATCTTCTACTAAAGTAAACCTCTAGATCCATCATTCACATCACGACTCTGTACATCACGACTCTACCATTCATCAACAAGTTTTGAGATTTTTCCTTCACAAGTTCAACTTCTAATCTTTGATAGCTTCCACTTAATCATTCATGTCCCGGGATCCTTCTATCCAAATTTTACTCCTAGCCAGAACTTGTCATAGCTATAAATAATTAATCCAATCCTAGGCATCATATTATATCAAAATCACACCCCTTCACTATTCAAACTTTTGCAGTCACACAGATAGCTCTATCTAGTTAGGCTAAGCAATCATTTCTTTCCTATATAATATACCATTGTCCTCCAACCTTCTTTTTAACTAACTCTTCTTGTCCTTCATGAACTTTCTACGCTTTCAAAGGTTGAGGGTATAGTCATGTAACTCGCTTAGGTTTCTTTTCTTAGCAATCCTCCTATGTTATCATAAGTCATCCCCTTTGTAACTATCAAATTGAAATGTATTCCTTAATTTGTATTCCTCGATTCACTTCTATCCACTGTCAGTTCTCCTCCTTATAAAACTTAATCACCATAGTATGTGTGTATATTTTTTTTTCCATAGTATGTGTGTGTGTGTGTGTGTGTGTGTGTATATATATATATATATATATATATATATATATATATATATATATATATATATAAAGTATAAATAGTCATCTCATTCAAGCACGAGTCAATTCGAAAAACCCTTTGCTAATCGTGTCTACCTTTGAAACACTTTTATCCAATCACGTTTTCAAATAATCTTCTCCAAGTTGAGAGCATCAAGTTCCATTTTTTCATACCATAGTTACTCGTACCACTATAGGCTATAACTAACCCAAACATCTAATTGTGCATTTCCATAAATCATTTTGTAATCTTAAGCTGCTACAAACCATCTCTCTACTCTACACTACTTTCTAACTTAGAAAATTGGTATAGATTATTCGGTTCTAGGCTCATGCTACTAAGTTCAATTCTTATACTAAGTTTTAAACCACCAATCTACTATGGCTCAATTACATGGAAGGTCGTCTATCTTAACCTTCCCTAACTATGGGTAATGTGCATCATATTATGCATGCCTTTTTCCGCCTCGTCAAGGATCTTCTTCTGGAGGGAATCATCGTGCATGAACGTTCGTCTCTCCGAAATAGGGAAAGACGGAAAACAATGATAAAAAGTTCAAGAAGAGTATGAACAAATACAAATACGAGGTTCAAGGACAATAGTGGGAATAAGTTCCAATAGTATTTGTGGATTGAGATCCTAACACATTTATTCTAACGCATGCTCGCTCGGCACAGTAACGTAACTGAACGATAAATCTGACCTGTATGGGTCACCATAAAAACCATGTAATGCTCTAGTCCCAAAAATATATGAGACCAGGCTATGTGGCAATGGCAAACGTATCCAAGTGGACTCCGGTCCAACTTGAATACGTATAAGTTGTTCTAGATTGTAACTATATATCAACTTTATATCTCACATTCTTTAAGTTCTTGTAATGTGGATTGAGATAGAAAGTTGATATGGAGTTAGTTACAATCTAGGACAGCTTACACGTATTCAAGTTGGACTGAAGTCCACTTGGATACGTAGTTGGTCATTGCCGCGCAGCCTGATCTCGTATATTTTTTGGACTGGAGCGTGACAATGGTGACATCACTAGAAGTACCTAGAAAAGGGGAAAAAAAGTAAATATATCCTTCTACATGGTCAACGTTCAATAAATACTGAATAAAACTTAAAAATAATACTTAGGCTAAAGATTCAAACAACTTGCTCATAATTAAAAGGTAAGCCCCAAACAAAGGCCAAAAATTCCACCCCTACATCAGTAAATATATTCAAAGGGCATATGGATTCTTCATTAATGAGCCATTACGTACCATATGATAACTTCAATGCACCCAATGCGAAACATGTTTTAGGATATTTCCTAATTTAAATGAAATGTGAGGATTTTGAGCAGTCTGTACGTTAAGAGTAGGACATAATTCTCTGGACTTAACACATGTAACTAAATATATGCTAAGTAAATCTAAACCTTATAGCAGAATTATTAAGGGTCTTATCATTTGCATACAGAACAAAACGAAATTCTGGTGAAGCAAGAATGAACTATTCATTTTATTATTACTCTGCACTAAATTATAGGGCTTACAGTTGAAAGATTTGAATATATAATCCTTTGATGTTCTGAATCTGAAGATTTGAGACAGTTATGCAACAAGAAAGGACTAGACATAATAATACATCTACCTTCACCTAATTTAAACATAACATGCGTCAAAATGGGTTATAAAATGATTATGTGTCCACTAAATACATCCAGGTGAGGGAACCATGAACAAATGGAGAATTAAACCATGAAAAGTACATGATTAACACTAATGAGGTAAATTTTTGGTAGTTGTTCTTGCAAAAGGTTATACCTTTCTTCAGCAAGTTTATAGAAGTTGGAGATATGACCCCATAATGTTTTCTCGAATGTCTCCCATGTCCGATCGACGTCTTCAAAGTATTCTCTGAAAAGGTTAGTAAGAAAGTTGAGAGATATTTAAGCATAGAAGAATGTGTATTATAACATTAGAAGATAATATTAACAACTCTCAAACCATTCCAATTTGGGTAAGTTATATAGCAATTATGTTCACCACATCAACTGTCATCCTAAAGAAGACTGGTTGAGATGATTTTAGATGTGAGAAAGATACCAGAGCTGGTCAATATGTGAATCATACGTTCATTATTCGCGTAAAAGATGTATTAAACTAACTCATAACTTCCACTGTCCATACATTTCTAAAAGTACGGAAGAGAGCGTAATTTTATATGAAAGTCACGAAAAGGCTAACCCAATGGGGAATTAAAGGTTCTTCACCAAATCATCCTGTAGAAGATATTGTACGATAGGCATATATGTTTCAGATACACATGTTGAAGCTATTAGAAATCCGGGACAAACAATCTCTTAACTCGGAAGAAACTCTCTACAGCTGAAGCTATTTGGGAATTTCATCCCTTTTTCACTCTTTTGCTTTATGTGTCGTAGAGATGAATGGAATTCACTATAGAAAATTGTATCATCTTACCTCTTTGTCTTGGCTCTTTATAGTCTAGGGAACCTGGAGAGAGTCATTGGTTGCATGAGTTTAAGTGGAAAAGACAAAAGGTAGGCTTTCCTACCCGTCGACTGGCCGTCTAGGTTTTATGGCTAGCACCATAACGCTAGTAGCTACCTTAGCTAGGAATTTGGCACCAGCATAAAGGGTTGACAGCAAGTCGATAGCCAGACATAAAAACTGTCAGTTCTTTTACATCACTTTTTATGCTCCATGGCCTACCCATCGGATGGGAGAGGACCTAGATGATGAAGAGAATTTTGAAGAAAGGTTTCTTGACATTGGGTGTCCTAAATAATACCACAAGGCTTCAGCTTATGCAAGGTCCAGGAGGTCAAGATGAATTCAGGGAGCTATTAGAAATACGTAAAAAAGGTCATCTCAGAATTCGAAAGAAAACTTCCTCGATAAAGGGTGTCCTAATAACATGAGGCTCCAGCTTATGCAAGTTTCGGGGAGGTCAAAGTGAACACAATCTTATCACCATCTACAGAGAGGCTGTTTCTATAAGTTGCATCCACATCCTCCAAGATGCACCAAGCCTTACCATCGCCTCCAAGGTACACCCTTTAGGCTTTAAGCAAGCTTATCTCAATATTTAACAATTTTCCCTTCTAATAGTAGGTTTTTACTATATGTACCCGTGGACATATCTTGCACGGATATGAATACACAGTATTTACACGGCAATACATACACGATGCTAATTTTTTGGCGTGTAGTCTACTTTTGAGTGTTCTTCTTGTATCTAATACGAATCTGAAACATACATGCATGCATAGTTACGTACATCCCTGTATATGTACGTCCATACATACATAAATACATGATTAAGTACTTACATAACTACATACATAGATACACGGACATTTATATATTGAATTCAGTTATATTTTTGCACAGTTCCATGTGGAACACGTGCGTGAACTTATCTTGGCTTTTTTCCGTTTGTGCAAATTGTTATCCATATGCTATAACCTGAACAGAGTACCAAACATTTGTGTTTATGTACCTTAAATATAGTTATGCATCGCGACTCAACTTTGTTGCGGATGGACTGGACATGTGCAACAAGCTGAGGTGTGCATCAATTAAGAGTAATCTAATAGTTGTTGCATATGCGTTGAGAACAAGGGGTATGAAATGATGCAGTAAAGAAAGGCCTGAATATTTTAAACTTGATTGACGAAATGACCCTTGAAAAGCTGAACGTGGGAAAGGACTCATGAATCCATACAAAAATTACAGTGCTAAGTCTTCTGTTGTTGCTTATGTTGTTTATATTCAAATTTGCACCTAACTAAAAGGACACAAAAAAACAATCAGTGTGTGCATCTTCAGCGTCCAATTTAGTCCCTACAAACAGTTAAATTTGTTAAACTTTGACATAAATTTGCTAAGCAATATCTGCATGGCTGATCCGACAACCATTGGCAATGAAGGAAACAAGTAAAATTATAATTCTCAAACTATGACTCAACTAGTATACAAAGAAAACATGTGTCTTGCCAAAATCAACCACTATGTTTGCAGATTCAATTGTTAAAGCAAGCTGTTTCATGAAAAGTAACAAAGACACATAAAAGTTTGTGTTTTGACCTTAGCCTGCCAACCTCTTCCTTATGTGATGCTGCAGCTGCTAATGCAAACCGTCTCTTACCATCAAGTGCTGTTAATTTCTAACCCGCAACAGAAACACAACAAAAATAAAACATTAGAAAACATTACATATATATCCTTATCCATTGAATCCTAGAATATTGGTCACAGCAGACTCATTTTAGTCTATAGTAATACCTCAAATGTGTGGATTAGTTCTCTGTCATCACTTAAAGAATCACGTGCTGCAGCTGCTTCAACTGAAATCGACATCATACCCCCTACATCCTAACAGAAGTAAGCCAGTAGCATTATTACAATCAACAGGAACAGCAGAATATTAGTGCAAATGTGCACTTATGTTGAACAAACTGCCGATATTAAAATAACCTACAGGTATTTTCCTTTTTTTTATTAACTGATTGGTATGCTCTTATTTGTGAGGAAAAGAAACCAAAAAAAATACTACCGCAAAGATAAGTATGAAAATTCTGATTCTGTAACACATTAACTGAAAAATAGCATGGCAATGCATTGCATGTCTGCAGTTAGTCCAGCCAACCTTTAGGGTTGTGTTCAAATTGTTCCTTGCATTGCTAAGAAGTTTTATCTGGTCATGATTCTCAATCAACGTTTGGCATTCTTGGCACAACCTGATATATCATGAGATCAAAAATTAACATGTATTAAAGCAAAAGGAAACTTCTGACATTGTAGAATGGTTTTATGTATATGATAGGAAAACGAATAATACATGATACTTCCTACAGACATACTTTTCAATGGACAAGAAATTTTCACGGAGCTGGTTTATTGTCTTCTGAGATAAACTAAGTGCGTCTATGCCAGAACGTGCTTGCTCAACCTGTAAAAAGTTGAAAAGCATGTCATAACAAATATTTAGGTGTTATGAAACTTTTGAGACTTCGCAGAAGGGGATAACAGTGAAAGACACTAGCATATAAGTTAATTCACGAATTCAGTTGTTCATGGCTACAGAAAATTATGAAATTGAGTGCTTCAAATACATACTCTTGCATCTTGACAATGTCCATGACCTAGAATGACAAAGAATACAAGAGTACAGTTGTTGACAAAGATAGGCTTACCTGCTCTGCAACCATTGTGCTGAGTTGTGCATCATTCGCCTGAAAACATGATAAAAAAAGGTATTTATCACACCCTACAAGGTTATGACACAAAGTACTGAGAATAAAGAGCACGTTAAAGCGGAGCTATGCACATGAAATAAGTGCAAATTATTAACATCTAGATATCATAGTTCGCAGTGATACCGATACATATTGGCCGTATCAGTTTTGGCATGTCCCGTTCCGATACCGGCTGATATTGACCGATACCGATGTGTTAGGGTCTCTTTCCCAGTCAGATCGACAGAAAAGAAAATTGTTTGAAACAGAGAGAATATAAAATAATGTCAACACAATGATTCGGTTGTGTGAAAGATCGACACTGTTAATCGACACACTATAACCATTACAGCATTATCATTTGTCGAAGTTGTATATATATAATTTCATAACATTCATCGATATTAATAATATTCCCTTCAAAACTATTTATTGTGGTTGTACTATGTTTAAAGGTAAGTAAATAAACAATAAATCTATTGTGGATGAACGATTTAGCAATCTTGAATGTTATTTCATTTAAATAACAAAAACAACATATAATATACAAAACTATGTCTAAATATGTATCATATTTTTTAGCTCTCAAAATACTTCTTTATCATTTTTGGCTTTCCAAAATGAAGAAACCGATACTCTAAATCTGAAACCGTCGAACTGCCAACCAATACTCATAGGAAGGGTCCGAAACCGATTCGGATACTCCAAACCTTGCAAGAGATGAGAACAATTTGAAAATATGTGCAAATTATGAATGTCTAGAGATATGCAAGAGAGTCTTATGTGGAACTTACAAGAACAACTATAACAATAAAATAAAAGGCTAAAGAATCCTAATGGCACTCCAACTATAGCACTATGACGTTTTGGTACCTTAACTTTTCGATGTTCTATTTTGGCACCCCAACTTTATAAATTGTTCTTTTGAATCACCTCTCGTCAATTTTGATGCACATTGGGACCATTCAAAAGAATATATGGCAATACAAGTACTTAGAGCATCTCCAACCGTATTGTGAGTTTGGAAAAAATGGTTGTCACATAGGAATGACAAGCATTTTTTTCAAAAGTACTTCTCCAATGCAAATGTGAAATAAAGTATGGAGTTGACATGGCAAGGAGAATGTGAAGTTGGTTGTCTAGATCTAGACAATGCACTTCACAATGACTGTGTCCACATCATCAATTATGAAGAAAAATATTTATAAAAAAAAGAAAGAAGAGTAGAAGTTGTCTTGGAAGTTGTAAAAAGGTAATTTGTATTGTCTTCTCATTACTTTTGCATTGGAGAAGACTTCTCAAACTCATTGTCTTTTGTGAATGTAATATTGCCACATATAGAAGACATTGTCTTGTGTCCCATGCCACCTAAGAATCACAACACAAAATAAAACAATAGGGTTGGAGATGCTCTTAAATTGTGCCTTTGTACTACAAGATATGCTTTTAAAGTGGTCTTTATGTGCTTTGAATTTGACGAAAGGTGCTTCAAAAGAGCAATTTCTGATGTGCCAAAATCGAGCAATGAAAAGTTAAGGCACCAAAATCGTCCGAGCGCTATAGTTGGGGTGCCAAAATCGAGCAGTGAAAAGTAAAGATGCCAAAAACACCCGACGCCATAGTTGGGGTGCCATTTAGGGTAACTTAGCCAAAATAAAATAAAATGTTTACTAGCATGTTGCTTAGAGGCTGGTTTAGTGTGGAGTGGATTATTGCCCAACAACATCACTATTCCAAGACTACTCCCATCAGAATGAGGTCAGTCATGGAGCACCACAAAAGAATTTCCTACGTTTTTATGGTCAGTTCTCAACCTGACATCCAACCCAGTCTGCTCTATCAATCCATCGAGAGCACGTAATAAATCACAGCTCTCGTTTTAATTTTTCCAATTCATAGCTACACCGATCCATCATAACCCACAATGAACAGTGTCAATTTTGTTTTTTTTGTAACATTATCAGTCCATCAGACCAACGAGTCTTCCCCATTTCTCCTCGAAACGACGCAATTCGGGACAATCAGCACCAAATCCGAGCTGATTTCAGCAGTTTAAAATCGAAAAAAAAAGGAAAAAAAAATTGGAGTGCAGAACCTGCTGGCGGGAGAGGTAGTCGGACTTGATGGAGGCAATCGAGGCCAGGAGCTCCGGGAGAGGGAGGAGCTTTGCCACTTCGCGGACTGCGGCCTCCTTCGCCTCGATCCCGACGTCGTCCATAGATCTCGATCGATCGACGACGAAGAAGTGGAAAAAAAGAGAGACAATGTTATAATTCTAGATTTCTAGATTTATTTAGGAAGTCGGAGCCAGCTGGTTTATTGGAACGGGTTTGGATCCAGGATCCGTTTGATTATTGCTAGCGGGTCCGGTCTACGATCCGGATGCCGTTTTTTTTTTTTGGAAATATTATGATTTTAACATGATTATTTTCTGGTTTCCTAAGGCACTAGTCTAGTGGTAGTGCGGGAGGCCGTCCGAGCACATGTCTCGGGTTCAATCCCCTACGGACGGTTGGGTGGCTTTGGGCCACGGCCCCTCCTGGAGAAATGACACCTAAAAAAAAAACATGATTGTTTTTAGGGAGAATTTTTTTCTCTTTTTTTCGTTTATTATTAATATGAATTTGTACTTACATATTATTTGTTGTCTTTATTAGACTTACGTTCTACTCTTTGTCACAAAAAAATATTTGTATTGTCACAAAAAATATTTTCTACGACAAACAATGAAATGTAAGTCTCATAAACACAAAAAAAATGTTCATATTAATAAGTGGGATGAATGTCAATAAATTTTTTTTTAATGAAACTAGTATACATGTATGTACGAGAGTCGCATATATCTCATATATTATTGTTAGGAATACTAAAAATATATGTTTTACTTATTCTGATTATGACTCCTGTAATTAGGGATCGACATTGGGTCGGCCCGGGCTGCCCAAGCCCATAAAGTACGGGCTCGGGCCAAGCATGGGCCGTTTTTATTTGGCCCTAAATAAATTTTGGGCTGGGTCGAACCGGACTTAATTATTATTTATGAAACCCAAGTCCGCCCACAAGAGTCCAGACTTTTCGGGACAAATCGGATCGGGCCGGACTTGCTCTATAAAAAATTTAAAAACATAGAGAGAATCATACACTTACTTTTGAATAGCCCCAAAGACATACTGAATATTTTATATTTATTCCAGGTTTATCTTATCAAATACTGAGCTTCAGATTAGGACGTCCGAATTCTAGTCCACCGGTTGCTTGAACCAGGTGTTCTGCATTACCATTACAGACTCTCAAAGACAATTGTTTTAAGTTCTTGAATGATGACAACATAGAGAGAATTATGTCAGTAGCAACAGGAAAAAAAATATTATTTTTTGTAAACTATATCATATGCACATTGTACTATGCGAATCCATATGTATAGGACCGGGCTCGGGCGGACGGACTCATAGTCCAAGCCCGGCCCTATACATATGGACCGGGTCGGGCTACTCGAATGATCAGTTTCTATCGGACTTTGGTCCATCATGCTGGGCAGACTTTTCGGATGTCCATGAGCTTCAGACCAAATGAGATCCCTACCTATAATTATCTAATTATCTCCATTAATTTAATGAATAATATCTTTGGGAGAAAAAGTTTCATGATAAAGTTGAACTTTTTTGATTATATAGAAGCATAGATAAACAATACTAATTGATAAACACATACAAGGGTATATTTGGAAGAAGAAAAAATTATGGTAAAGCTAAAATTTTTTCATTAGATAGTAGTATAGAAACCACCCCGAACATGTAGCAACCGTCCAGAACGTGCAACGCACGTTCTGCTACAAGTTGCGCCAACTGCGCGCACCCTGCGCTCCTTGCACTCCGCGCGACAGAGCGTGCACTGAGCTGCGCACACTGCGCGCACTGTACGCATTGCGCACGCGGCGCACGCAGTGCTACCAGCGCACCCGCGCAACCCGAGCAACCCGCGCAACCCGAGCAACCCGCGCAATCCAGCGCACCCGCGCAACCAAACGCAACCTGGGCACAACCTGGATGCGCACCTGGGCAGCGCAACTAGGCATGCGCAACATGGCAGCGCAAGTGGCTCACGCAACGAGCGCAACTAAAGCACACTATGCGCAGCGCAACTGGGCTTGCGCAACGAGCACAACTAAAGCGCACTATGCGCCTAGCGACGATGCTGACGTGCTAAGTGCAAAGTGCGCCAACAAAATGCCACATTACGCCTCATGAGCCCATGAGCCCGAGTCCGAGTCCGAGTACGAGTCCAAGTCCGAGTCCGAGTCCGAGTCCGAGTCCGAGTTGCTAAGCCCCTACGGGACTTAGCTCCCATGGAAATAAATTTTCCAAGAGCAAAAAGCATGAATGCTTTCAATTGTTGATTTAGCCTTTTTCCTATTAGAAAAATAACCCCACATGGCACACCCATGTGCACCTCCACACCACATGTGCATCTCTAAACTAGCAAAGCTAATATATAGAGATACAACTCCTTTGGTCTAGCCGATGTGGGACTAAAATTCACTTTGAAAAAGACCAAAACCCAACAATCCCCCACATATCTCTATATATGGGTATAAGTGTTCCCCACAGTAACTGTCCATCATGCATTAGGAGAGATGTCGCTGACGACTTGAATCTTTCCGCATGGGTCAAACAACAGACTATAATACAAGAATGGACTAAGCCTTGAATTCTGCATCATAGCTAAAATTCTTCCCACTCACATAATGTAGTTACATGTACTTCTGGCTACACATTAAAGGCTCTGTGCCAGCCTGGTTTCAGTGTATAATTTTGGACGTCTACAAGTTTACCCTCAAGAGACGGCCTGATATCTCTTTGTCCATACACTATAGGTGAGTTCATTATAAAGAGTCATGACATGAAGCGCTTTGCGCTTCCCTTGCGGTGCTACGCCGCTATGACATGGCTTAAAGCCGAGGCCTTACCCCGTACCGGGAACCTCATCGTAGTGTCATACTACTGTAGCATGAGGCAACCGCCTCTTTGTAGTGCCAAACTACCCAGCATGAAGCCTTAGGCTTCTTTGCGGTGTTACACCGCAACGACATGGCTTGCAAGGCCGAGGCTTTATCCCTAACCGGGTACCTCATCGTGGTGTCGTGCCACTGTAACATGAGGAACTCCTCCTCTTTGTAGTGCTGACTACACCCCTCTTTATTTTAACATACAGCATTAGGCTAACTGCCTATTTGCGGTGCTACGCCGCTGTGACTTGGCCTGCAAAGCCGAGGCTTTATCCTATTCCTGGGCAGCACTCCACATATAGGAACCTCATTGTGGAGTCACCCCACTGTAGCATGGAGTTTCACTTCATGTAGTGCTGCTCTACCGTGCTTCCTGTAAAGCACACCAAGCATTCACTCTGCCAGAGAACTCATTAAGGCAATTAAGCCAACCTTCCCACAGGAACCGTTTTTCTGCAGAAAAACAACAGTAGACAACAGTGGTTATAGGTCCGTAACCTCTCCATGCCCTATAGAACATGTACCCACCGTTCCTGATATTCTTCCAGTTAATGGTCCTCCCTTGAACCAAAAGCTAGATGCCTAGTAGATAAATCTTTGAACTAATAGCATAAAACTTTATGGTAGGAATACAATAACTAATATCAGAATGCCTTCAAGCCCATTTTACATGCTGAGTCATCGACCAGATGGCGCTTGAGGCCCTTGGTGAACGGATCCGCCAGGTTTCCCTGACTCCGAACATCAATCACTGCAATAACACCTCTCTTGATAAGATCGTGTACTGTCCTGTGCTTCAACCGCACAGTCATCTTCTTCCCATTGAAGAGGTCATTTGATGCCACCGCCGCAGTCGTCTGGTTGTCGCAGTATATCGGTATTGTCGGTATTTGTGCCCCAACCACTGGAAGATCATACATGAGCTCCCGAAGCCATTCTGCTACCTCGGTTGCAGTATCAAGTACAAAGAACTCAGATTCCATGGATGACCGCGAGAGCATAGTCTGCTTCTTCGACTTCCACGATATAGCCGCTCCACCCATTGTGAAAATGAATCCACCTGTGGACCTCTCGCTCTCCACCTCTGAGCACCAGCTGGCATCACTGAAGCCTTCCACTACTGGCGGATCTCCGCTGTAGTACAGTGCATATGTCTGAGTCTTTTTGAGATATCTCATCACCCGTTTCACAGCTTTCCAGTGTTCAGCACCTGGGTTACTCGTGAAACGACTCAGCATTCCCACGACGAAAGCTATGTCAGGCCTTATGGTAGTAGTAGAATACATCAAACTTCCGATTACGCTTGCATAGTCCAGCTGCCTGACGTTTTCCCCTGAATTAGGCTTCAGCTTCAAATCACACCTGTACGGCATATCGATCCCAGGAAGATCCCGATACCCATAATGAGTGATCATTTTCTAAATATAATGAGACTGTGACAGCGCTAGTCCAGTGTCTGTCCGGATGATCTTGATCCCTAAGATCACATCAGCTTTCCCCAAGTCCTTCATACTGAACTTGCTCGAGATGAATTTCTTTGTCTCCGTGACACAGCTCATATCCGTACCTAGGATAAGCATGTCGTCCACGTACAGACAAACGATCACACCTCTTCCATCAGCGAACTTCGTGTAAACACACTTGTCCGTCTCGCTGACCATGTAGCCATTTGACCTTATAACTTTGTCAAATTTCTCATGCCACATCTTGGGAGCCTGTTTAAGACCGTACAAAGATTTCACCAACTTGCAGACTTTGTCTTCAAGACCCTTGACGACAAATCCCTCTGGCTGTTGCATGTATATCTCTTCGGTCAGCTCGCCATTTAGGAAAGCCGTTTTCACATCCATCTGATGTACCACCATTTTATGTATCGCTGCGAGAGCAATTAACATTCTGATGGTAGTCATCCGGGCTACTGGAGCATACGTGTCAAAGTAGTCGATTCCCTGCTTCTGAAAAAACCCTTTGGCTACCAACCTAGCCTTGAACTTGTCAATAGTTCCGTCAGCTTTTATCTTCTTCTTGAAGATCCATTTGCATCCGATGGGTTTCGCTCCTTCAGGAAGATCAACCAACACCCAAGTGTTATTTCAGGTGATAGAATCAACTTCATTGTCAATCGCCTCCTTCCAGAAAATCGTGTCTCTCGTCTTCATCGCCTCATCATAGGTAAGCGGATCAGCTTCCACATGATAGGTGACAAAGTCACTTCCAAAATCCTTCGGCCTCCTCATACACTTAGCTGACGGCTCAGCTTGTTCTGGTTCAATCGTTGTTTCAACAACATCTTCTTGGACCACATCTTTATTGAAGACTTCAGTTTCCTGCGCACCCTCAATGTTCTCCGGTACATCCGCAAGAACAATATTCTTGTGCCTTGCAAACTTGTCTTCAAAATATTCTGCGTCGCGAGATTCAATGATATGATTTGACTCAATATCAAGAAATCTCCGAGCATCACTCTTCTCGGCATACCCCAAGAAGATCGTCTTAGTAGTCCTTGTCCCAAGCTTCTGAATCTTCAGATCTGGAAGCTTGACATATGCCAGACACCCCCACACTCGAATGACGTTCAAGTTAGGTCTGACTTTGAACCAGAGTTCATGAGGAGTAATGTCAGAAGTTGCATGAGGCACCATATTCAGAATAAAAGTGGCCGTCAGTGCAGCTTCTCCCCAGTAGCACTTAGGAAGACCCGCAGTCAACAGCATTGAGTTAATCATTTCTGTTAACGTTCTGTTCTTCCTCTCTGCTACTTCCGTTTGATTGAGGAGAGTACGGAGCCGTAGTCTCATTGACAATTCTATGCTCTTTGCAGAATGATGTGAATTCATGAGACCTGTACTCCCCACCTCGATCACTTCTTATTCTTTTGAGTTGCTGTCCAGTCTGCCGCTCAGCTTCGGCTCTGAACTCCTTCAACTTCTCGAATGCTTCGTCTTTAGCCTTCAGCAAGTAGACGAACGCATACTTTGAGAAGTCATCGATGAAGGTTATGAAATACTTCATCCCGGCCTTTGTAGAGAACTGTTTGAAGTCACAGATATCTGAGTGTACCAACTCCAGAAGATCTGTACTTCGATTAACCCGAGGAAAGGGTTTCCTTATGATCTTTGTTTGAGCACAAACTTCACATTTCTCTACCTTATCCCCACACTTGGAGATAAGTCCTAGACTAGACATTCTGTTTATTCGTTTACAATGAACATGTCCTAGCCTATTATGCCACAACTCAAGAGTATAAGCAGAAGGAGTGAATGCATTAATTACATTAATTACATTGGACTGATTCATAAGCTGAATCTTGAACATTCCTTCGATATAAAAAGCTTTTCCGAAATATGTTTCCTTGATAGACATCACCATCTGGCCAGCATTGATGTCCATCCTGAGGCCTGCGTCGCATAGTAGGCCTCCTGAGATCAGGTTCTTGGCGATAGCAGGTACGTGCTTCACGCCTTGAAGCGTCAAAAACTTCCCCGAAGTCAGCTTCAACACCACCGTCCCGATCCCGAGCACTTCAGCTTGTGCCTGGTTCGCCATAATAACCACTTCAGAAGTAGGTGTATAGGTGGTGAACCACTCCTTACTGGAGCAGACATGGCAGGAGGCTCCAGTGTCTACCCACCAGTCAGAGTCAGTCCTTACCGCATCAACCTGCGCAATCATAGCAACAACGTCAGTGATCATAGATACCTTACTAGGCTCTCCTTGCTCTGATTGCTTGGTCTTTGCTTTGCATTCACTTTTGAAGTGGCCCTTCTTGCCACACTTGAAACAAGGCATCTGAGACTTTGCCTTCTTTCGCTTGAAGGAAGTCCCCTTCACGTTCAGATTGTTAGGGTCCTTCTTCTTGCTGTGGGAAGCCGCCTGCTTTTCCCTTGGTTCCTTGGTATGAACCAGATTGGCGTTAGCCAATTGCTTGGACAGTGCGTCCACCTTCAGTTGAGCCCGCATCTGGTCCTCAACATAGATTTCCTGCAAGAGATCTTCAAGACTGATCTCAAGCTTCTTCCTATGCATATTTGCATAGAACTTACTCCACCCAGCGGGGAGCTTTGAGACAATCCCTCCAACAACAAACTTGTCGGGGAGGGGCATCGCCTCGTCTTCCAACTTTTGTCGCAGTTTCAGAAATTCTTTTACCTGCGGCAACATGGACTTCTCGTCCTCAAAGAGCCATTTGTGATATTTTTCAACCACAAATATCTTGCTCCTGTTTTTGTCTTCTTCGTACAATTTCTCCAGAGACTCCCATATGTCTCTGGCAATTGGTTTTTTACTGTAAGATTCTGCTAGAGAATCCTCCATAACATTCAGGATAAGCAGCCTGCAAATGCTATTTTTCCTTCTCCACTTGGCCTGAAGTTTAGTAGCCGCAGTGATTGCGGCAGCAGACCCAGTATCTGGAACGGTAGGTTCCTCTTCAAGAAGCACGTGATCAACGTCTCTGAGTTGAAGAGTGAGATAAACCTTCCTCTTCCAGACTTGATAATGCTCTCCATCAAACTTTTCTAACTTACAAAAGCCAGTATTGAGGAGTGAAGCATTAAAGTTTTCCATCGTAGCAATAAAGCTTTGAGTTTGTTAATGCCGGGGCACAATTTTTTGATGGAAAATTGAGAAGATAAAACAATTGTAAAAATAATGTTCCAATGCAACACGTCTAGGAAGGTTGCGCAAGTATAACGAAGATCTAAAAAGATCTCGTTTTAGTATTACGAGAATCTAAAAAGATTTCGTAATCCACAGCAATCGATCGTAGTACTTCTAAAAAGAAGATACAATCAGAATTACTGGCAGCAATGAAGAAGGTGACTGACGAAAGATGGAAGAACTCCTGCTGGGGTGAATAATCACCGTTGCTCAAAGCTTTATTCGCCCTACACGAACAGCTTCCAGGAACCAGCAAGTTCGTCGGAGAACTTGGAACACTCCTGCTCTTCTGACTCCTCGGATGGACACGAACTCCCGTGCAAAAGCAATGCTGGTGCCGCACCTTTCCTCTCTCTCGAAGGCTGCTGGAATTCACAAGCAAATTCCGATCAAAACTGTGTTAAAGAACACTTCTGAATTCTCTGTTTACTTGTGTTAAAAAACACTTCGTAAACTTTCTGTGGTGGCTTCTATTACTTGTATGTATATATATTTTTGCCTTGTGAGAGAGAGGATGCCTTATATAGGCCCTGCAACAACTGTTCGGTTGCCACAAAGTTAGGATCATGGTAAAAACCACCCCGAACATGTAGCAACCATCCAGAACATGCAAACGCACGTTCTGCTGCAAGTTGTGCCAACTGCGCGCACCCTGCGCTCCTTGCACTCCGCGCGACAGAGCTGCGCACGCTGCGCACACTGTACGCATTGCGCACGCGGCGCACGCAGCGCAACCCAGGCTCGCGCAACGAGCGCAAGTGCAAAGTGTGCCAACAAAACGCCACATGAGCCCATGAGCCCGAGTCCGATTCGCCTACGGGGCTTAGCTCCCATGGAAATAAATTTTCCAAGAGCAAAAAGCGTGAATGCTTTCAATTGTTGATTTAGCCTTTTTCCCATTAGAAAAATAACCCCACATGGTACACCCATGTGCACCTCCACACCACATGTGCATCTCTAAACTAGCAAAGCTAATATATAGAGATACAACTCCTTTGGTCTAGCCGATGTGGGACTAAAATTCACTTTGAAAAAGACCAAAACCCAACAGAAGAGCTGTCGATAGCAAGTCATTTTCAAATCTTTAACAAGAAGGGTCAGTGATACTCTACAGAAGCGTCGAGAATGCATGTCAGATAACACAGTGCTCCAATCGCTTAAAAACATAATTTGCGAAAACATAATTTTTTGTGGTAAGTATTGTAATTGGAAGCTCTCCAGCCCCATAATTGAGACATGTACACGGAATGTAAAAGTTAGTCCAAATGTAATTTCATCATTCAAGATTGTGCAATTGCAATTAATATATAATACAAGTAAAATATTCTTCAGGACCAGACCTATCCTCTGTGGAAAACTGAATTGTGACACGTAGAATATAAAGAATGAATATGTTGGAGTTTTAGTTGAGGCGTGAACAAAAGCACGAAAGCTAAGAATCAGTCTCTATGGCTTTAATGCATTCCACAACAGTAGCGTTGTTTGACATCGCAGACATCAGTGCTTCGTGTTTGGCTGCATTGTTCTTTAGAAGAGATCCAGCAAACAGTACCTGCAAGAAAATTTAGTTGTCATTACATTGGAAAATTAAAATGAATGCACTGATATGAGAAACTCACCGCCCATCTTGTAAGGTTTTGTTGCTGTTCCTTGCTTATCTGCGGTTTGCTCCTATTTATGAATCTCTGGACAAAAAGAAATCAAATTTCCCAGCATAACTAAAGGCCCCAACATATATCAGTCTACAATTAGGCACACCAATTTTTTAAACTTAAATAGCCTGGCATTTCTGGGATACCTGAAGGGTAAACAGATCTGCAGATTGACCAACAACCTTATCGTATTTAAGGCCCTCAGCAGCTAGTCCAGCCATTGACACAACAGCCAACCTGTGAGTCATTGTTACATAGATGTTAACTTTCTGTTTACTCTGTCAAGTCAAATTATAAAGCAGATGCATAACCACAAATTTTGGTCTATAGCAAATAACCCAAGAAAGATCTGTACATTTACTCTTGTTTTAGTTTAATGTTTCCAGCACAGGGGTCATATAATACCCCTGTATCATACAAAATTACATAGACTTCAAAATTCCTATCTTACCCAAATATACATGACATGACACTTAAAATTCCAATGTTACCCAAAAATACATGACACCAATCAAAACTTCATGAACATCCAACACAGTTCTATTTGTGTCTGTTCAATTGTGAAGGAGACGGAGAAATGAGGCACACATGACTATTCAAGGGTAAATAAACCGATATTTATAGGGTAGATATCAGGAAACCATATGATATTTACTCGTTTATAAAAACCTATGACTTTCTAGAAGTGATAAATTCCGCAACTGCTAAATTTCTGTTAGTTTCAATTTCATTGGAATTTTTTTGCCAATAGTCATTTATATAAGAAAATTTAAAGCAATAAAATAAAATGTAGCATGTGGTCATCTAATTGGTGGAGAATTAGATGAATCACCTTTGTCCTCTATCCTTAACCCCACTACCAGAATTACCATGCGACTTTGAGAAAACCTATCCCTGGTGTTGTGTTGTGTTGTGAAAGTCACTAAAAAACTGAACTGCTCAAAGGACTAACTACTAGCCACAACTATGTTGGAGTGGGTGGGGTTCCCAACCTATGTGGAGAAGACCCCGGAGTGCGACGAGCGTCATCTGTGTGTCAGAGAAGCTCGGGGAGGTGATGAGACCATTCGGAGATGAAGAAAAAGCTCGAGAGCTACCAGAGACCATTCTGGAACAGGGGAGGCAGAGTTCGGGCCGAACTCTGCCCCCTTGGTTCCAGAAGTGTGCTGTCACAAAAACACAGAGTTCTGGCCGAACTCTGTGTCGACGGGCCCAGGCAGATTTTAGGGTGATTTAATCACCGTTGGATCGTATCCTACGGTCCAGGTTTTATTGCGGGATTAGGGTGTTTAAATGTAGTTTTTTCTAACCCTAATCAAAAGTGTAATACAACACAACATTGAAGAAAATAGAAAGAAAAGAGACAAGAATGCCATTGCAACTTTGGGAGAGAAGGAGGATCGTGTTCGGGTAATCTCTACTCGTCGTCTTTGTTCTTCGTAGCCTTGTAATCAATTATTCTTGCTTCCAAGTGTTGTGGGGATCCGTATTGGATCGGAAGAAGTTGTAGAAGGTGTACTCCTTTATTTCATTAGTGAAGGCTTCTTAAGGTTTGACTCCGATCGTCCCGTGGTTTTTTTCCGCAAGGATTTTTCACGTCAAAAATTCTCTGTCTGCGTAGATTGTATTTGGTGTTTGGTTCGTGCGTTGTATTGCTCGGTTCTCTTGCAGGTACTCTCTAGTTTGGAAAAAGATTTATGCGCTTCTTTCCCAACAAAGTGGTATCGGAGCCAGTGCGCATGGTGAACCTGAACGGCACCAACTATCATTATTGACGGAGCAAGATGAAAGATATGCTGTTTGTCAAGAAGCTGTATCTGCCCATATTTGCTTCCGAGCGACCAGTTGATAAATCCGAGGAGGACTGAAAATTCGAGCACATACAGGTGTGCGGATATATCAGGCAGTTCGTTGACGAGAACATGTACAACCACGTTGTCAATATTGAGCACGCGAAGACGTTATGGGATAAGCTGAAATCTTTGTACGCGAAGAAGACCAGGGTAAACAAGTTGTTCATGATCCGGACGATGATTGGGTCTGCGGTACAAAGATGGGACGTCTATTACGGATCACTTGAGTGATTTCCAGGGCGTAGTTGACCAACTATCTTCGATGGGAGTCAAGTTCGACGACGAGGTTCAGGAAATATGGCTGCTGTGTATATTGCCAGACTCGTGGAAGACCGTACGAGTATCTATGATCGCTTCTGCTCCAGAAGGCATGGTCAGTCTGGAGTTTGCCAAGAGCGGGGTGCTGAATGAAGAGATGCGAAGATGTTCTCAGGGCACTTCATCCACATTCCACCACTCAGAGGCACTAGTTTCAGAGAGCCGCAGAAGGGGCAAAAGCAGGGGGTCAAGGTGGTGACAGAGACAAGAGCAGAGGGAAGTCCAAGGGTCGGTACGAGAACTCGGAGTGTTACCATTGTGGCAAGAAGGACCACATCAAGCGGAACTGTTTCGCTTGGAAGAGAGAGAAGAAGGACGACAAGGGGAACCAAGATGAGAACACTACAGTGGTGACCTCGATACATGGAGGCGATGTGATCGTCGTAGGTGATGAGGTTATAACAAACCTCGCATGCGATGACAATTCTTGGTTGGTGGACTCAGGGGCTTCAGCGCACGTACCTCATAACAGGGCACTATTTGCCACTTACACGAATGGCGACCGTGGAGTGTTGAAGATAGGCAATGGAGATGTGTCGAAGGCGGTTGCCGTTGGAGATGTGCATTTGAGGACAAAGACGGGTGCAGTTCTTGTTCTCAAAGATGTTCGTCATGTCCCTGATATCCGTTTCAACCTGGTGTCGGTTGGAATGTTGGATGACGAGGGATTCTTCAGTCTCTTCGGGAATAGTCAGTGGAAGCTTTCCAAATATTCGATGGTGATTGCCAGAGGAAGCAAGAAGTCCGATCTCTACTATATGGAGAGGAGCGCATAGGGGACACATGAGGTGAACGCAGTTTCTGACGCGTCTACCGAGTTGTGGCACAGACGGCTTGGCCATATCAGCGAGAAGGGGATAGCTATTTGGTGAACAGGAAAGTGATTTCAGGGTTCAAGTCTACAAAGTTGGAGAAGTGCACGCACTGCTTAGCTGGGAAGCAAAATAGGGTGTCTTTCCAAAGTCACCCAAGTTCAAGAAAGTCGGCGTTCCTCGAGTTGATTCACTCGGATGTCTGCGGTCCTATAAAGGTAAAATCTATTGGTGGTGCTTCTTACTTTGTAACTTTTATTGATGACTGTTCCAGGAAGGTTTGGGTCTATGCCTTAAAGACCAAGGATCAGGTGCTGCCCACTTTCAAAGAGTTTCAGGCGTCTGTTGAAAGAGAGACGGACAAGAAGTTATTGTGTGTTCGGTCCGACAACGACGACGAATACATTGGTCTCTTTGATGCTTATTGCAGAGAGCAAGAGATACGACACCAAAAGACTCCGTCCAAGACACCTCAGCTCAATGGTGTAGCGGAGCGCATGAACAGGACACTGATGGAGAGGGTGCGGTGTTTGCTGTCAGAAGCAAATTTGCCAGACAGTTATTGGAGTGAGGCTCTTCTCACAGCTGCTTATGTTATTAATTTATCTCCTAGTGCTCCTTTGCAGGGTGATGTGCCTGACAAAGTATGGTACAACAAAGAGTCGTCATACAATCACCTGCGAGTGTTTGGTTGTAAGGCCTTCGTGAATGTACCGAAGGACCAGAGGTCCAAACTTGAGCCGAAGACGAGACGGCGCGTCTTTGTCGGCAACGGTCGGGATGAGTTTGGATATAGACTCTACAACCCAGTGGAAAGAAAACTCTACAGAAGCAGGGACGTGGTATTCGTCGAGGATCGGACCATGACCAACACTCAGGATTCCTAGACGCCTTCTGAGGCTGAGGAATTGCCTGAGTTAGAGTCATTTCGCTTCGAGCAGTTTCCAGAGGACATCGCAAAGGATCCAGTTATGGGGGAGCCAGTACATGGAGTTGCTCCCAACCTTGATCATCAGCCTGCTGATGGTGGTCAGGGTGTCCCTCAGGAGGATGAGCATGTAGTGCCCCGTCCCGCTCAGTCAATCGGAGGAATCGAAACGCCGACGGCGTTCGGCCTTAGCCTTGCAACGGCTGCTGGAAGACATCGCTCGGTCGAGGCGACCGCTCGCTCAGGTGGGGTAGTTTCGGTGAACTTGCCTCATCTTAGCCTTCACATAATAAATCGCATGTTTTTAACTTGCACAAGTAGACTTGATAATAAAAGAGACGAATCCACATAGCTAAAGGGAATAATCCCAACGGGTCGAATTGAGTTAGAATATGGAAAGGTCCAACGGCCGTCTTAGAGTTGGTGCACGGCGTGCTTTGAAAATGACACTCGGTCCTTCGTCTCGTGGCTTGGGAGAAGGAAAGTTGGTCTTCGACACAAAATTGTGAATTAGCCTAAGTCATAGGCGTTGCCCGCGTAAATGCTCGATAAAGCATGTACGTCTCCATAACGCAAGGCTTGGCATAGCCTTTGCTCGTCCCTCGGGTTAAGTTGTAGGCTTGAGTAAGTTAGGCAAAGTTATGCCGGTCAACCTAAGTTATTCCAAGTGCTGTCCCGCTCATTCTGCGGTTGTCAAGTTAAATAGTCCCACGATCTCAAGGCCCGTCGACTTGGGCAGGAGTGTTGCGTAGAGCACGATTGGCTTAAGACACGATGCACGGGCTTAGTGTTTAAGGCAAGGATCACGATTGATTCAAAGTGATTTTTGAGAAAGGACTATCAAATAGGCATTCATGAGTTGAACCAAATGATAGGTAACAAGGAAGGAAATGCTCGCGACCGTGGGTCGTCGAGGGGTCTCAAGGAAAGGAATGCTCGCGACCGTGGGTCGTCGAGGGGTCTTAAGGAAAAGGAATGCTCGCGACCGTGGGTCGTCGAGGGGTCTCAAGGATAGAAGTCTTGGTTTTGGTAGAGGAATGACTGTGTGAGACGTCAGTTTGTGTCGAGTCTTGCATGGTCATTTGACAACTTGTCGACAAGGGCGATGAACCCTCGAGCGGTAACCCTGGGCCATGGGGCCGACTCGGCCTAGGAGGGAACAGGGTATAGTCGTGCGTAAGGTTTTGGCACAGGTTAAGCGGGGACTTGCGACGGGGCTAGCTACTTGCGTCGAAAGGATCCCGATTAACAAAACTATACGTCAAGGTATAGCTTGTGATGCTAGTGGCCAAGTTCATATAGATGTCGGCAAATAGCGGCTAACCGCGTGTATGCCTTTGGATTGAGTTGAGTTGAAGGTGTGTACAGTTAGAACACAAAGTTTGGGCCTAAGATTGGGTTTCAACATAGGCGTCGTGCTTCGGCACGAGATGTGGCGTCAAGTCTTGAGTTGTCGGCATATAAGTTGCTTAAGTTGGTTGAGTTTAAGTCAGGAAACCGCCGTAAGGCAAAGTTGTTTGAGCGACACTAAGATGCACAAGTCTTGATTGGGTCAGTTGGTGATCAAGTAGCAAGGGCCGCGAGGCGGCGATATGGTTGAGTTGCACATAGTTGCGAGGTACGGCACAAAGGATTTGAAGCACGGTCACACGGAAATGGAACTTCATCGCGTAGTTGCGTCTCTGATTATGGCCATAAGGCAAACACGACTCGATAGGTTAACGTTGTTGGCACGAGAAGGGTCTTGAGGCAAGGTATGAGTTAATGATGATGTTGCAAGCACGGAATGGTCTAAAGACACAAAATAGGTCAAGGCGTCGGTCCTAAAACTGATCCTAAGGAAAGACTAGAAAGACAATAGAAAGAGATTTAAGCTGCACAAAGTAAATGAACGTGTAGGTTTTGTATGGGTGGGCGAGGAGCTCATTCCACCAGTCCAGTTGAGTACTGACACCCACACAGTGTTCATGTGCAGGCACAGGTAGAAGCTCGTGGCGCGGAGCTCGCTTGGATGCGTCGAGGCACGGAGTTCCTTGGCGATTCGAAGCGTGCGGCCGCATGGATTGAAGACTTATAGGGGACATAATGTATGGACGTCGCCTTCCGAAGCTTCCGCTGGATCAAGCAAATGTACTTTGAGAGATGAGAGAGAGCTGAGTGATTGTAATGTGAGATGAGTGGATTTGAGTGATTGTAATCTTGGCCTTGCGCCCTATTGTAATCTATGTTTCAATATCAATAAAGAGCTTCTTTTGAATAACTTGTGTTTGTTCTAAATTTTTCGCTGCTATGATTCAATGTCTCTGCATGGGACTTCTGTGCGACGACCCCGTCGCAGCCGCTGAAATCGGCCGTTATGGAACCCGCCTTGCACGAGCGCAATCTAGGCTCGTGCGGCATCACGCCTTAGCGAGGACGATCGCTCCTACGGAAGCGGGGCGTGACAGAGCATGCCGGGGAGGCAGTTCCTGAAGGGGAGGAGGCTGTTGGTATACAGTCAGCACCAGTGGCTCCATTGAGAAGGAGCGACAGAGAGCGTCGACCATCTACGAGATACTCACCGGGTGAGTATGTACTACTGACTAACGGGGGAGAGCCCGAAAGTTTTGCAGAGGCTATGGAAGACGAACACAGGCAAAAGTAGATGCAGGCTATGCAGGAGGAGATGGGTTCCTTACACGCCAATTCTACTTACGAGCTGGTGCGGTTGTCAAAGGACAAGAAGACTTTGAAGAATCGATGGATGTTTAGAGTGAAGCAGACGGATGATGCTACTCGCCCTCGATACAAAGCGAGGCTGGTAGTTAAAGGCTACGGTCAGCGAAAATACGTGGATTATGATGAAATTTTTTTGCCAGTCGTCTATTCGGGTGGTGCTAGCATTGGCAGCCAGTTTCGACTTGGAGGTCGAGCAGATGGACATGAAGACGACATTCCTCCATGATGATCTTGAGGAGGAGTTATACATGGAGCAGCCAGAGGGATTCTGTGGGAAGGGCAAGTCACATTTGGTCTGCCGGTTGAAGAAGAGCTTGTATGATCTGAAGCAGGCTCTGAGGCAGTAGTACAGGAAATTCGAGTCGTTTATGGGGGAGCATGGTTATGCACGGACGACGTCGGATCACTGTGTATTTGTGAGGTATTTTGCCAACGATGATTTCATCATCTTATTGCTCTATGTTGATGACATGCTATTAGTAGGTCGGAATGCCACTAGGATAGCGGTGTTGAAGCGTCAACTGGGCGCGGCCTTCTCTATGAAGGATTTGGGCACAACAAAGACTATTCTTGGGATGGAGATTAGCCGAGAGAGAGTCCAAGCTGCTACACTTGTCCCAAAAGAAGTACATTTACCGGGTACTTCAGCGTTTCGGGATGGACGGGTCGAAGAAAGTGAGTTGCCCATTGCGGCTCACTTTAAGCTCACTGAGAAGTAGTGTCCATCTACCGAGGACGAAAAAGAAGATATGGAGCGGGTTCCATATGTCTCAGCTGTGGGAAGCCTTATGTATGCTATGGTGTGTACGAGGCCAGACATCGCTCATGCAGTTGGCACAGTTAGCAGGTATCTTTCAAATCCTGGAAGGGTACATTGGAGTGCGGTCAAGTGGATTCTACGATACCTTCAGGGAACTGCGATTGGAGACTTTCATTTGGTGGTGACGAGCCGAAGCTGGTTGGATATACCGACGCTGATATGGCTGGAGATGTAGACACGAGGCGATCGACTTCGGGCTATGTGATGACGTTTGCTGGAGGAGCAGTATCGTGGCAGTCGCGGTTGCAGAAGTGTGTTGCCTTGTCAACGACAGTGTCACGCCCCGACCCGGAATCACCCGAATCATCGTCCTCGTATGGGGCGTGATGCCGCACGAGCCTAGAGTTGCGCTCGTGCAAGGCAAGATGACAAGTTCTCAAATGGTTATCTTTGAGTTGAACATTAACAACGAAAGGAAAACAGAGTATACGAAACGATTCTCTTTATTGATATTCGAAATCAGATTACAAAGGCTTTCGATAGCCCAACGGAATTTGCCAGATTGGCTACAACACTCAAGTTCTCTCTTGCCCACAAAGGATTTCACCGTTCCATACATCATGCCTTCTATATCTCGGCCGCATCAATCCTGTTGCATATTCGAGCGTCAATGCGATCGCACGCTTCAATACGCTTCGGCATTCCAAGCCTCAACGCGTTCAAGCGAAGCTCCGCCGCGAGCAGACCAATCCCTGAACCTGCTAGCAAACTAGTGGGGGATTAGTACTTTCGTCCTCGCTGTACTGATCAAAAATCCACTTAACAAACCAACATTTAGTATTGTATTGATTCATGCAAACATACAATTTAGTTCTCTTTCTATGTTCTCCTTAGGATGAGTTCATGGCATATTTGAAGACTGTAAAGCATGGCAAGCATGTTATTCAATTCGCATAAGTAAACAGGCAAGCAATCTCGTGTTTGATCCGTGGCACGACTTCTTACCAAGTCGACGCACTCGCCCTTGCACCGACGCAAGGTGAATACGTCTATCAGTTTTCCCTGTCATGTTATAAGTGCCCTCTATTCAGGATCCATCCATGCAGGATACGTATACCTTGCACTTCCAAACCCATCGTCCTTAACTATATGAAGGTCACTAGCTTTCCGGGCTAGAATGGACTTATATTTATCGAATCGAATATGTAAGACGACAATCACTCAGTTGCGGTTGCTAACCACAATCAGAGGACCCCCGAAGTACTCGTGTAAGTGGCTTATCACATTCACTAGAAAGTCGCTACCCGTCTAGTCGAAGTGCACCAACAATACCGATTTTATCGCAGTCCCTCCTAGGCCGAACGGTCCCAGCGCCCTGGTGATCACGTTCGAGGGAAGAAACACCCGTGCACGGGCAATACATCTTTAAGTCCATTTGACCATGCAACGAATCTTATCTTTCATACAACCAAGCAAGTTCGCTTATCTCTATTTCAATTGGCACAACGCCCCAATGTTCTCAACGAACGCCTGAAGGCCGCGAATACTTCGAAGGCACCATGCCGCATTATCATCTCGTATTATTTCTTCCGTTAACTTTCTATGTTCTTACGTTTCATACTTCGTTTCAATGTTTCAATGGCATCATGCCTCAACTCAATGCTCGTCAACCGAACGACCCGAAGGTCCCGAACACCTTTCGAGGCATTATGTCATATCCGACAGTTCCGTCACATTCATGCCACAACTGTATTCTTTCGTAACGAAGTCATACTTTATGATATTGTGCACGTAGGCACGTTTCGACCGTATTTCCATGTTCTACTACGCCTTAGTGTTCAATGTCCATGGCTTGCGCGCTAGGGCGCTCGCCTATTGTCTTTCGATGTTCTAGCCTTTCTAACTCGTGCGCGAAGGCACGGTTTGGTTCGTGCACTAAGGCACTTGTCGAGTACAGTTATCCCATGTTCTTGCGGCTTGCGCACCGAGGCGCTCGCCCTTGCGATATCCAATGTTCCGTAGCGACTCGTACATTTGTTGTACGATTCATTTCAATTGTTCTATCTAGTGTTCGACACGCACTATGTTTATCTCTCTATCGAGCCACGCCCGTGGCGTTGATAGGTTAACTCAGCATACAATGATATGTATTTTACTTAAGCATGACGGAGTAGGAAAGAGAGTCAATGTCCCCCCACCTTGAATCGATATGCCTTGTCGTTTCGCCGAGCCGTTGCGGCTCGATTTCATAACTTCGTTGCACGGACAACTCTCCTGACTTAGCCATTCGAGCACTTCGTGCTTATTGAATTATACGTCTGTTTTGGCTTACCGTGCCAACGCCTCAGTCCGTCGCGAGGCAACGTTTTGCTTTTGCGGACCCCTTACTGAATAAGGCAAAGATCGACCTCTAACATTTCAGCGTAAACGTATAGCCTGCACATGAAACCAACTAAAATCAATACTTGCATCGATTCGGACTTGCGCCTTGGTCGATTCGATTTCTTAGAATCTTCGAGCCGTCTCAACGCACTTATCCTTCGAGGCAACGCGATGCTTCGCATCGATTCACTCGATGCATTCTTTGGGACATGGCAACTCTTCGCATCGACTTAGTTCGATGCATTGCTCGGAACAACTTAACACTTTGTATCGATTCGCATCGATACGTAATCGGGTCAACGCAACTCTTCGAGTCAACGACTCAGCATAATGCACCGTGCGGAGCGGGGCATTACAGACAGAGGCAAAATACATTGCGGCGACGGAGGCTTGCAAGGAGTTGTTGTGGATGAAAAAGTAGTTGCAGGAAATGGGGCTGAAGCAAGAGCAGTATACTTTATTTTGCGACAGTCAGAGTGCTATTCACCTTGTGAAGAATCATCTTTCATAGCCGGTCCAAGCACATCGAGACTCGGTATCATTGGATACAGGATGTGGTTGAGAAGAAGGACGCGGAGCTTGAGAAGGTTCATACAGATGATAACGAGCAGATATGTTCACCAAGATTCTACCAAGGGGAAATTTGAGTTCTGCCGGCAGATCGTCGGGATGACGACCTCCTCCACATAGTTGTGAAGGGGAAGAAGTGTTGGAGTGGATGGGGTTCCCAACCTATGTTGAGAAGACCCCGGTGCGACGAGTGCCGTCTGTGTGTCATAGAAGCTCGAGGAGGTGACGAGGCCATTCGGAGACGAAGAAGAAGCTCGGGAGCTACCAGAGACCATTCTGGAACAGGAGAGGCAGAGTTCTGGCCGAACTCTTGTCCCATTGGTTCCAGAACTGTGATGTCACAAAAATACAGAGTTCTGGCCGAACTATGTGTCGACGGGCCCAGGCAGATTTCAGGGTGATTTAATCACCGTTGGATCGTATCCTACGGTCCAGATTTTGTTGCGGGATTAGGGTGTTTAAATGTGATTTTTCCTAACCCTAATCACAAGTGTAACACAACACAACATTGAAGAAAATAGAAAGAAAAGAGACAAGAGTGTCATTGCAACTTTGGGAGAGAGAAGGAGGATTGAAGGCCGTTTTCGAAGGAGGATCGTATTTGGGTAATCTCTACTCGTCGTCTTTGTTCTTCGTAGCCTTGTAATCATTATTCTTGCTTCCAAGTATTGTGGGAATCCGTATTGGATCGGGAGAAGTTTGTAGAGGGTGTACTCCTTTATTTCATTAGTGAAGGCTTCTTAGGGTTGGACTCCGATCGTCCCGTGGTTTTTTTCCCGCAAGGATTTTCTACGTCAAAAATTCTCTATGTCTGCGTGGATTGAATTTGGTGTTTGATTCGTGCGTTATATTGCTCGGTTCTCTTGCAGGTACTCTCTAGTTTGGGGAAAGGTTTCCGCGCTTCTTTCCCAACAAACTGGACAGCTAGCAATAATCGTTTCACTCGGTCAGCATCCTAACTTACCGCTCCGTGGGTTCACTCACTTCCATCAGGGCCCTTCCTTTCTCAAACTACTGACTGACCCACCATCTCTAACACCAACACCATTACCACTAACAGCACCAACACAACCACAAACCACACCCCCTTCCTCTTCAAAGGAATATCCACCTCAACTAAGAACCAAACTGGCAGTATCAAACAACCGGATATGCAACCCATTTCAAGTTTCTCCTTCCACCACCTTCGCTAAGGCTATTATGACGGGTCAAGTGAGCAATTCAGGATTGGATGGGGATCCAATGAATGAAATGGACTTCATAGAAGTCTTAAAGGACCAGCTCAGTAGTTCATCCACGAATGTCACGACCTGAGGCTACATGCTGGTGTGATCGTGGCGCTGGCATTGGCCGATGGTGGAAGGAAAAGAGGGAGGAAACCATTCCCTTTTGTATTTTATTATTTTAATTAATAACATGGGTCCACATCACTGTTCACTAGATGGAAAGTTTTCTTATAACATGTAAAGGGCAAAAAGTTGCACACACTAATAGATATTTTATTTATTTTTAGTTTGGGGTGTCACTTCTACAATATCGTAGAAGTATTTCACAAATAGAGTAAAACTTATGAGTATCCTGTAATTTACCAAACTTCTATGTTAGCATATACAGAAAAATATAGATTCTATTTGAGAAATAGCAAGTAGTCAAATCGAAAACTCTTTTTTGCCTGCGGTCTCTGCCAGCTGGGCGTGACCGCGGGCAAACGTGTCCAAAACCCATTCGCCCCCCCCCCCCCCCCCCCCCCCCCCCCCAACCCAAAAAAAATGCGTGGGGCCCGCCGCCGGTGATCTGCCAATGAGAAGCCACCACGTGGACCGCGGGCCAAAAGCGCAGTCCACATAGCATCGTCGGAGTCAAATAGGTTGATACAATGGACTTTTGGTCTGAGCTATACTTCTTGAAAAAACATGGCATAGTAGAACTCATGTTTGAGATCTATTTGTCTACACCACAAAGCAACATCCTACTTTCTGTTTTTTATGTGAAATATTAGGAAACATTGTTATCATGGGTAAAGGTCCATATGTATCAAAGATATGAACAAACTATATAACAGGAACCAACCTGTCCAATTCCTTAGCATCAAGCTTCCCACTGTATATCAACTTCTCCAGCTTCTTATCAATTAGATTGACATGTTCCTTTCCAATGTCCAGTGAATACCCCAGTAGGAAGGCCAATAAGATAAGCAACTAAGAGCATAATGGAAAGTTAGTTTTATGAACATGCTAATGTGTAGATCCAGAAAAATAGAATCTACGAATATGATAAGAATGAGATTCATATAAGTAGTGTTGTAATTCAGTAAGGAGGCATCTTACTCGCAGTTTAGCATGATAATATGGATTGACATTAAGGTGAAGAACAAACATATAGCAACAAACAACTACATGCAGTTTTATTCTATTACTGTTAGAATATACAAGAAGAAATTCATTCCATTGGATATTAAGAAAGTTACATGTTTCCATTGTATATTACATGGTGGAGACATGAATTGAGTGCTTTCTTGTGAGAATGTACAGTGAAATATACAGAGCAAACTGACTTGAGCTGCTATATCCAGGTTGCAACATAGCGCTTCTTACTGGAACAGAAGGAATAAATACTGGTATAAGTTTCTTCCTCGGTTTATTTCCACATACACAGATATTGTCATATTTCTGAATCAGAAAGCATATCGGTGCAATCAGGAGTAGAAAAAGAATAGCAACTACTTTCCCTAGTTAAGACATGCATGACAAGAATGCATGCACAAGTAATTAGCTGTTGTCTACTTGATTTCCTTTTTCCTCATCTTTTGGTGAATTTCACTCCCACAATACATGTCCCTGTAGAATAGATTGCATAACAAATAAAAATTGAACCACTAACACCTTATGATCTGATATACTGAAGTAGGGATATGGATACCCAAAATGGTAGATGGGGCGTGGAGGATTAATAAAAAGGGAGCTTAACATGGAACAAACAAGAAAATATAGGGTTTAGAGGGAACTCCAAGTATTTTACTAATTACTCTCCCAA
>JANAVB010035818.1:1442584-1567685 GCA_029216955.1 Iris pallida
TTGTGCATTTCCATAATCATTTTGTAATCTTAAGCTGCTACAAACCATCTCTCTACTCTACACTACTTTCTAACTTAGAAAATTGGTATAGATTATTCGGTTCTAGGCTCATGCTACTAAGTTCAATTCTTATACTAAGTTTTAAACCACCAATCTACTATGGCTCAATTACATGGAAGGTCGTCTATCTTAACCTTCCCTAACTATGGGTAATGTGCATCATATTATGCATGCCTTTTTCCGCCTCGTCAAGGATCTTCTTCTGGAGGGAATCATCGTGCATGAACGTTCGTCTCTCCGAAATAGGGAAAGACGGAAAACAATGACAAAAAGTTCAAGAAGAGTATGAACAAATACAAATACGAGGTTCAAGGACAATAGTGGGAATAAGTTCCAATAGTATTTGTGGATTGAGATCCTAACACATTTATTCTAACGCATGCTCGCTCGGCACAGTAACGTAACCGAACGATAAATCTGACCTGCATGGGTCACCACAAAAACCATGTAATGCTCTAGTCCCAAAAATATATGAGACCAGGCTATGTGGCAATGGCAAACGTATCCAAGTGGACTCCGGTCCAACTTGGATACGTATATGTTGTTCTAGATTGTAACTATATATCAACTTTATATCTCACATTCTTTAAGTTCTTGTAATGTGGATTGAGATAGAAAGTTGATATGGAGTTAGTTACAATCTAGGACAGCTTACACGTATTCAAGTTGGACTGGAGTCCACTTGGATACATAGTTGGTCATTGCCGCGCAGCCTGATCTCGTATATTTTTTGGACTGGAGCGTGACAACGGTGACATCACTAGAAGTACCTAGAAAAGGGGGAAAAAAGTAAATATATCCTTCTACATGGTCAACGTTCAATAAATACTGAATAAAACTTAAAAATAATACTTAGGCTAAAGATTCAAACAACTTGCTCATAATTCAAAGGTAAGCCCCAAACAAAGGCCAAAAATTCAACCCCTACATCAGTAAATATATTCAAAGGGCATATGGATTCTTCATTAATGAGCCATTATGTACCATATGATAACTTCAATGCACCCAATGCGAAACATGTTTTAGGATATTTCCTAATTTAAATGAAATGTGAGGATTTTGAGCAGTCTGTACGTGAAGAGTAGGACATAATTCTCTGGACTTAACACATGTAACTAAATATATGCTAAGTAAATCTAAACCTTATAGCAGAATTATTAAGGGTCTTATCATTTGCATACAGAACAAAACGAAATTCTGGTGAAGCAAGAATGAACTAGTCATTTTATTATTACCCTGCACTAAATTATAGGGCTTACAGTTGAAAGATTTGAGTATATAATCCTTTGATGTTCTGAATCTGAAGATTTGAGACAGTTATGCAACAAGAAAGGACTAGACATAATAATACATCTACCTTCACCTAATTTAAACATAACATGCGTCAAAATGGGTTATAAAATGATTATGTGTTCACTAAATACATCCAGGTGAGGGAACCATGAACAAATGGAGAATTAAACCATGAAAACTACATGATTAACACTTATGAGGTAAATTTTTGGTAGTTGTTCTTGCAAAAGGTTATACCTTTCTTCAGCAAGTTTATAGAAGTTGGAGATATGACCCCATAATGTTTTCTCGAATGTCTCCCATGTCCGATCGACGTCTTCAAAGTATTCTCTGAAAAGGTTAGTAAGAAAGTTGAGAGATATTTAAGCATAGAAGAATGTGTATTATAACATTAGAAGATAATATTAACAACTCTCAAACCATTCCAATTTGGGTAAGTTATATAGCAATTATGTTCACCACATCAACTGTCATCCTAAAGAAGACTGGTTGAGATGATTTTAGATGTGAGAAAGATACCAGAGCTGGTCAATATGTGAATCGTACGTTCATTATTCGCGTAAAAGATGTATTAAACTAACTCATAACTTCCACTGTCCATACATTTCTAAAAGTACGGAAGAGAGCGTAATTTTATATGAAAGTCACGAAAAGGCTAACCCAATGGGGAATAAAAGGTTCTTCACCAAATCTTCCTGTAGAAGATATTGTACGGTAGGCATATATGTTTCAGATACACATGTTGAAGCTATTAGAAATCCGGGAAAAACAATCTCTTAACTCGGAAGAAACTCTCTACAGCTGAAGCTATTTGGGAATTTCATTCCTTTTTCACTCTTTTGCTTTATGTGTCGTAGAGATGAATGGAATTCACTATAGAAAATTGTATCATCTTACCTCTTTGTTTTGCCTCTTTATAGCCTAGGGAACCTGGAGAGAGTCATTGGTTGCATGAGTTTAAGTGGAAAAGACAAAAGGTAGGCTTTCCTATCCGTCGACCGGCCGTCTAGGTTTTATGGCTAGCACCGTAACGCTAGTAGCTACCTTAGTTAGGAATTTGGCACCAGCATAAAGGGTTGACAGCAAGTCGATAGCCAGACATAAAAACTGTCAGTTCTTTTACATCACTTTTTATGCACCATGGCCTACCCATCAGATGGGAGAGGACCTAGATGATGAAGAGAATTTTGAAGAAAGGTTTCTTGACATTGGGTGTCCTAAATAATACCACAAGGCTTCAGCTTATGCAAGGTCCAGGAGGTCAAGATGAATTCAGGGAGCTATTAGAAATACGTAAAAAAGGTCATCTCAGAATTCGGAAGAAAACTTCCTCGATAAAGGGTGTCCTAATAACATGAGGCTCCAGCTTATGCAAGTTTCGGGGAGGTCAAAGTGAACACAATCTTATCACCATCTACAGAGAGGCTGTTTCTATAAGTTGCATCCACATCCTCAAGATGCACCAAGCCTTACCATCGCCTCCAAGGTACACCCTTTAAAGCTTTAAGCAAGCTTATCTCAATATTTAACAATTTTCCCTTCTAATAGTAGGTTTTTACTATATGTACCCGTGGACCTATCTTGCACGGATATGAATACACAGTATTTACACGGCAATACATACACGATGCTAATTTTTTGGCGTGTCCTAAGTCTACTTTTGAGTGTTCTTCTTGTATATAATACGAATCTGAAACATACATGCATGCATACGTACATCCCTGTATATGTACGTCCATACATACATAAATACATGATTAAGTACTTACATAACTACATACATAGATACACGGACATTTATATATTGAATTCAGTTATATTTTTGCAATGTTCCATGTGGAACACGTGCGTGAACTTATCTTGGCTTTTTTCCGTTTGTGCAAATTGTTATCCATATGCTATAACCTGAACAGAGTACCAAACATTTGTGTTTATGTACCTTAAATATAGTTATGCATCGCGACTCAACTTTGTTGCAGATGGACTGGACATGTGCAACAAGCTGAGGTGAATTAAGAGTAATCTAATAGTTGTTGCATATGCGTTGAGAACAAGGGGTATGAAATGATGCAGTAAAGAAAGGCCTGAATATTTTAAACTTAATTGAATGACCCTTGAAAAGCTGAACGTGGGAAAGGACTCATGAATCCATACAAAAATTACAGTGCTAAGTCTTCTGTTGTTGCTTATGTTGTTTATATTCAAATTTGCACCTAACTAAAAGGACACAAAAAAACAATCAGTGTGTGCATCTTCAACGTCCAATTTAGTCCCTACAAACAGTTAAATTTGTTAAACTTTGACATAAATTTGCTAAGCAATATCTGCATGGCTGATCCGACAACCATTGGCAATGAAGGAAACAAGTAAAATTATAATTCTCAAACTACGACTCAACTAGTATACAAAGAAAACATGTGTCTTGCCAAAATCAACCACTATGTTTGCAGATTCAATTGTTAAAGCAAGTTGTTTCATGAAAAGTAACAAAGACACATAAAAGTTTGTGTTTTGACCTTAGCCTGCCAACCTCTTCCTTATGTGATGCTGCAGCTGCTAATGCAAACCGTCTCTTACCGTCAAGTGCTGTTAATTTCTAACCCGCAACAGAAACACAACAAAAATAAAACATTAGAAAACATTACATATATATCCTTATCCATTGAATCCTAGAATATTGGTCACAGCAGACTCATTTTAGTCTATAGTAATACCTCAAATGTGTGGATTAGTTCTCTGTCATCACTTAAAGAATCACGTGCTGCAGCTGCTTCAACTGAAATCGACATCATACCCCCTACATCCTAACAGAAGTAAGCCAGTAGCATTATTACAATCAACAGGAACAGCAGAAAATTAGTGCAAATGTGCACTTATGTTGAACAAACTGCCAGAAACAGGCCAAGGATATTAAAATAACCTACAGGTATTTTCCTTTTTTTTATTAACTGATTGGTATGCTCTTATTTGTGAGTAAAAGAAACCAAAAAAAATACTACCGCAAAGATAAGTATGAAAATTCTGATTCTGTAACACATTAACTGAAAAATAGCATGGCAATGCATTGCATGTCTGCAGTTAGTCCAGCCAACCTTTAGGGTTGTGTTCAAATTGTTCCTTGTATTGCTAAGAAGTTTTATCTGGTCATGATTCTCAATCAACGTTTGGCATTCTTGGCACAACCTGATATATCATGAGATCAAAAATTAACATGTATTAAAGCAAAAGGAAACTTCTGACATTGTAGAATGGTTTTATGTATATGATAGGAAAACGAATAATACATGATACTTCCTACAGACATACTTTTCAATGGACAAGAAATTTTCACGGAGCTGGTTTATTGTCTTCTGAGATAAACTAAGTGCGTCTATACCAGAACGTGCTTGCTCAACCTGTAAAAAGTTGAAAAGCATGTCATAACAAATATTTAGGTGTTATGAAACTTTTGAGACTTCGCAGAAGGGTATAACAGTGAAAGACACTAGCATATAAGTTAATTCACGAATTCAGTTGTTCATGGCTACAGAAAATTATGAAATTGAGTGCTTCAAATACATACTCTTGCATCTTGACAATGTCCATGACCTAGAATGACAAAGAATACAAGAGTACAGTTGTTGACAAAGATAGGCTTACCTGCTCTGCAACCATTGTGCTGAGTTGTGCATCATTCGCCTGAAAACATGATAAAAAAAAGGTACTTATCACACCCTACAAGGTTATGACACAAAGTACTGAGAATAAAGAGCACGTTAAAGAGGAGCTACGCACATGAAATAAGTGCAAATTATTAACATCTAGATATCATAGTTCGCAGTGATACCGATACATATTGGCCGTATCAGTTTTGGCATGTCCCGTTCCGATACCGGCTGATATTGACCGATACCAATGTGTTAGGGTCTCTTTCCCAGTCAGATCGACAGAAAAGAAAATTGTTTGAAACAGAGAGAATATAAAATAATGTCAACACAATGATTCGGTTGTGTGAAAGATCGACAATGTTAATCGACACACTATAACCATTACAGCATTATCATTTGTCGAAGTTGTATATATATAATTTCATAACATTCATCGATATTAATAATATTCCCTTCAAAACTATTTATTGTGGTTGTATTATGTTTAAAGGTAAGTAAATAAACAATAAATCTATTGTGGATGAACGATTTAGCAATCTTGAATGTTATTTCATTTAAATAACAAAAACAACATATAATATACAAAACTATGTCTAAATATGTATCATATTTTTTAGCTCTCAAAATACTTCTTTATCATTTTTGGCTTTCCAAAATGAAGAAACCGATACTCTAAATCTGAAACCGTCGAACTGCCAACCAATACTCATAGGAAGGGTCCGAAACCGATTCGGATACTCCAAACCTTGCAAGAGATGAGAACAATTTGAAAATATGTGCAAATTATGAATGTCTAGAGATATGCAAGAGAGTCTTATGTGGAACTTACAAGAACAACTATAACAATAAAATAAAAGGCTAAAGAATCCTAATGGCACTCCAACTATAGCACTATGACGTTTTGGTACCTTAACTTTTCGATGTTCTATTTTGGCACCCCAACTTTATAAATTGTTCTTTTGAATCACCTCTCGTCAATTTTGATGCACATTGGGACCATTCAAAAGAATATGGCAATACAAGTACTTAGAGCATCTCCAACCGTATTGTGAGTTTGGAAAAAATGGTTGTCACATAGGAATGACAAGCATTTTTTTCAAAAGTACTTCTCCAATGCAAATGTGAAATAAAGTATGGAGTTGACATGGCAAGGAGAATGTGAAGTTGGTTGTCTAGATCTAGACAATGCACTTCACAATGACTGTGTCCACATCATCAATTATGAAGAAAAATATTTATAAAAAAAAGAAAGAAGAGTAGAAGTTGTCTTGGAAGTTGTAAAAAGGTAATTTGTATTGTCTTCTCATTACTTTTGCATTGGAGAAGACTTCTCAAACTCATTGTCTTTTGTGAATGTAATATTGCCACATATAGAAGACATTGTCTTGTGTCCCATGCCACCTAAGAATCACAACACAAAATAAAACAATAGGGTTGGAGATGCTCTTAAATTGTGCCTTTGTACTACAAGATATGCTTTTAAAGTGGTCTTTATGTGCTTTGAATTTGACGAAAGGTGCTTCAAAAGAGCAATTTCTGATGTGCCAAAATCGAGCAATGAAAAGTTAAGGCACCAAAATCGTCCGAGCGCTATAGTTGGGGTGCCAAAATCGAGCAGTGAAAAGTAAAGATGCCAAAAACACCCGACGCCATAGTTGGGGTGCCATTTAGGGTAACTTAGCCAAAATAAAATAAAATGTTTACTAGCATGTTGCTTAGAGGCTGGTTTAGTGTGGAGTGGATTATTGCCCAACAACATCACTATTCCAAGACTACTCCCATCAGAATGAGGTCAGTCATGGAGCACCACAAAAGAATTTCCTACGTTTTTATGGTCAGTTCTCAACCTGACATCCAACCCAGTCTGCTCTATCAATCCATCGAGAGCACGTAATAAATCACAGCTCTCGTTTTAATTTTTCCAATTCATAGCTACACCGATCCATCATAACCCACAATGAACAGTGTCAATTTTGTTTTTTTTGTAACATTATCAGTCCATCAGACCAACGAGTCTTCCCCATTTCTCCTCGAAACGACGCAATTCGGGACAATCAGCACCAAATCCGAGCTGATTTCAGCAGTTTAAAATCGAAAAAAAAAGGAAAAAAAATTGGAGTGCAGAACCTGCTGGCGGAGAGGTAGTCGGACTTGATGGAGGCAATCGAGGCCAGGAGCTCCGGGAGAGGGAGGAGCTTTGCCACTTCGCGGACTGCGGCCTCCTTCGCCTCGATCCCGACGTCGTCCATAGATCTCGATCGATCGACGACGAAGAAGTGGAAAAAAAGAGAGACAATGTTATAATTCTAGATTTCTAGATTTATTTAGGAAGTCGGAGCCAGCTGGTTTATTGGAACGGGTTTGGATCCAGGATCCGTTTGATTATTGCTAGCGGGTCCGGTCTACGATCCGGATGCCGTTTTTTTTTTTTGGAAATATTATGATTTTAACATGATTATTTTCTGGTTTCCTAAGGCACTAGTCTAGTGGTAGTGCGGGAGGCCGTCCGAGCACATGTCTCGGGTTCAATCCCCTACGGACGTTGGGTGGCTTTGGGCCACGGCCCCTCCTGGAGAAATGACACCTAAAAAAAAAACATGATTGTTTTTAGGGAGAATTTTTTTCTCTTTTTTTCGTTTATTATTAATATGAATTTGTACTTACATATTATTTGTTGTCTTTATTAGACTTACGTTCTACTCTTTGTCACAAAAAATATTTGTATTGTCACAAAAAATATTTTCTACGACAAACAATGAAATGTAAGTCTCATACACAAAAAAAATGTTCATATTAATAAGTGGGATGAATGTCAATAAATTTTTTTTTAATGAAACTAGTATACATGTATGTACGAGAGTCGCATATATCTCATATATTATTGTTAGGAATACTAAAATATATGTTTTACTTATTCTGATTATGACTCCTGTAATTAGGGATCGACATTGGGTCGGCCCGGGCTGCCCAAGCCCATAAAGTACGGGCTCGGGCCAAGCATGGGCCGTTTTTATTTGGCCCTAAATAAATTTTGGGCTGGGTCGAACCGGACTTAATTATTATTTATGAAACCCAAGTCCGCCCACAAGAGTCCAGACTTTTCGGGACAAATCGGATCGGGCCGGACTTGCTCTATAAAAAATTTAAAAACATAGAGAGAATCATACACTTACTTTTGAATAGCCCCAAAGACATACTGAATATTTTATATTTATTCCAGGTTTATCTTATCAAATACTGAGCTTCAGATTAGGACGTCCGAATTCTAGTCCACCGGTTGCTTGAACCAGGTGTTCTGCATTACCATTACAGACTCTCAAAGACAATTGTTTTAAGTTCTTGAATGATGACAACATAGAGAGAATTATGTCAGTAGCAACAGGAAAAAAAATATTATTTTTTGTAAACTATATCATATGCACATTGTACTATGCGAATCCATATGTATAGGACCGGGCTCGGGCGGACGGACTCATAGTCCAAGCCCGGCCCTATACATATGGACCGGGTCGGGCTACTCGAATGATCAGTTTCTATCGGACTTTGGTCCATCATGCTGGGCAGACTTTTCGGATGTCCATGAGCTTCAGACCAAATGAGATCCCTACCTATAATTATCTAATTATCTCCATTAATTTAATGAATAATATCTTTGGGAGAAAAAGTTTCATGATAAAGTTGAACTTTTTTGATTATATAGAAGCATAGATAAACAATACTAATTGATAAACACATACAAGGGTATATTTGGAAGAAGAAAAAATTATGGTAAAGCTAAAATTTTTTCATTAGATAGTAGTATAGAAACCACCCCGAACATGTAGCAACCGTCCAGAACGTGCAACGCACGTTCTGCTACAAGTTGCGCCAACTGCGCGCACCCTGCGCTCCTTGCACTCCGCGCGACAGAGCGTGCACTGAGCTGCGCACACTGCGCGCGCACTGTACGCATTGCGCACGCGGCGCACGCAGTGCTACCAGCGCACCCGCGCAACCCGAGCAACCCGCGCAACCCGAGCAACCCGCGCAATCCAGCGCACCCGCGCAACCAAACGCAACCTGGGCACAACCTGGATGCGCACCTGGGCAGCGCAACTAGGCATGCGCAACATGGCCGCAAGTGGCTCACGCAACGAGCGCAACTAAAGCACACTATGCGCAGCGCAACTGGGCTTGCGCAACGAGCACAACTAAAGCGCACTATGCGCCTAGCGACGATGCTGACGTGCTAAGTGCAAAGTGCGCCAACAAATGCCACATTACGCCTCATGAGCCCATGAGCCCGAGTCCGAGTCCGAGTACGAGTCCAAGTCCGAGTCCGAGTCCGAGTCCGAGTCCGAGTTGCTAAGCCCCTACGGGACTTAGCTCCCATGGAAATAAATTTTCCAAGAGCAAAAAGCATGAATGCTTTCAATTGTTGATTTAGCCTTTTTCCTATTAGAAAAATAACCCCACATGGCACACCCATGTGCACCTCCACACACATGTGCATCTCTAAACTAGCAAAGCTAATATATAGAGATACAACTCCTTTGGTCTAGCCGATGTGGGACTAAAATTCACTTTGAAAAAGACCAAAACCCAACAATCCCCCACATATCTCTATATATGGGTATAAGTGTTCCCCACAGTAACTGTCCATCATGCATTAGGAGAGATGTCGCTGACGACTTGAATCTTTCCGCATGGGTCAAACAACAGACTATAATACAAGAATGGACTAAGCCTTGAATTCTGCATCATAGCTAAAATTCTTCCCACTCACATAATGTAGTTACATGTACTTCTGGCTACACATTAAAGGCTCTGTGCCAGCCTGGTTTCAGTGTATAATTTTGGACGTCTACAAGTTTACCCTCAAGAGACGGCCTGATATCTCTTTGTCCATACACTATAGGTGAGTTCATTATAAAGAGTCATGACATGAAGCGCTTTGCGCTTCCCTTGCGGTGCTACGCCGCTATGACATGGCTTAAAGCCGAGGCCTTACCCCGTACCGGGAACCTCATCGTAGTGTCATACTACTGTAGCATGAGGCAACCGCCTCTTTGTAGTGCCAAACTACCCAGCATGAAGCCTTAGGCTTCTTTGCGGTGTTACACCGCAACGACATGGCTTGCAAGGCCGAGGCTTTATCCCTAACCGGGTACCTCATCGTGGTGTCGTGCCACTGTAACATGAGGAACTCCTCCTCTTTGTAGTGCTGACTACACCCCTCTTTATTTTAACATACAGCATTAGGCTAACTGCCTATTTGCGGTGCTACGCCGCTGTGACTTGGCCTGCAAAGCCGAGGCTTTATCCTATTCCTGGGCAGCACTCCACATATAGGAACCTCATTGTGGAGTCACCCCACTGTAGCATGGAGTTTCACTTCATGTAGTGCTGCTCTACCGTGCTTCCTGTAAAGCACACCAAGCATTCACTCTGCCAGAGAACTCATTAAGGCAATTAAGCCAACCTTCCCACAGGAACCGTTTTTCTGCAGAAAAACAACAGTAGACAACAGTGGTTATAGGTCCGTAACCTCTCCATGCCCTATAGAACATGTACCCACCGTTCCTGATATTCTTCCAGTTAATGGTCCTCCCTTGAACCAAAAGCTAGATGCCTAGTAGATAAATCTTTGAACTAATAGCATAAAACTTTATGGTAGGAATACAATAACTAATATCAGAATGCCTTCAAGCCCATTTTACATGCTGAGTCATCGACCAGATGGCGCTTGAGGCCCTTGGTGAACGGATCCGCCAGGTTTCCCTGACTCCGAACATCAATCACTGCAATAACACCTCTCTTGATAAGATCGTGTACTGTCCTGTGCTTCAAACCGCACAGTCATCTTCTTCCCATTGAAGAGGTCATTTGATGCCACCGCCGCAGTCGTCTGGTTGTCGCAGTATATCGGTATTGTCGGTATTTGTGCCCCAACCACTGGAAGATCATACATGAGCTCCCGAAGCCATTCTGCTACCTCGGTTGCAGTATCAAGTACAAAGAACTCAGATTCCATGGATGACCGCGAGAGCATAGTCTGCTTCTTCGACTTCCACGATATAGCCGCTCCACCCATTGTGAAAATGAATCCACCTGTGGACCTCTCGCTCTCCACCTCTGAGCACCAGCTGGCATCACTGAAGCCTTCCACTACTGGCGGATCTCCGCTGTAGTACAGTGCATATGTCTGAGTCTTTTGAGATATCTCATCACCCGTTTCACAGCTTTCCAGTGTTCAGCACCTGGGTTACTCGTGAAACGACTCAGCATTCCCACGACGAAAGCTATGTCAGGCCTTATGGTAGTAGTAGAATACATCAAACTTCCGATTACGCTTGCATAGTCCAGCTGCCTGACGTTTTCCCCTGAATTAGGCTTCAGCTTCAAATCACACCTGTACGGCATATCGATCCCAGGAAGATCCCGATACCCATAATGAGTGATCATTTTCTAAATATAATGAGACTGTGACAGCGCTAGTCCAGTGTCTGTCCGGATGATCTTGATCCCTAAGATCACATCAGCTTTCCCCAAGTCCTTCATACTGAACTTGCTCGAGATGAATTTCTTTGTCTCCGTGACACAGCTCATATCCGTACCTAGGATAAGCATGTCGTCCACGTACAGACAAACGATCACACCTCTTCCATCAGCGAACTTCGTGTAAACACACTTGTCCGTCTCGCTGACCATAGTAGCCATTTGACCTTATAACTTTGTCAAATTTCTCATGCCACATCTTGGGAGCCTGTTTAAGACCGTACAAAGATTTCACCAACTTGCAGACTTTGTCTTCAAGACCCTTGACGACAAATCCCTCTGGCTGTTGCATGTATATCTCTTCGGTCAGCTCGCCATTTAGGAAAGCCGTTTTCACATCCATCTGATGTACCACCATTTTATGTATCGCTGCGAGAGCAATTAACATTCTGATGGTAGTCATCCGGGCTACTGGAGCATACGTGTCAAAGTAGTCGATTCCCTGCTTCTGAAAAAACCCTTTGGCTACCAACCTAGCCTTGAACTTGTCAATAGTTCCGTCAGCTTTTATCTTCTTCTTGAAGATCCATTTGCATCCGATGGGTTTCGCTCCTTCAGGAAGATCAACCAACACCCAAGTGTTATTTCAGGTGATAGAATCAACTTCATTGTCAATCGCCTCCTTCCAGAAAATCGTGTCTCTCGTCTTCATCGCCTCATCATAGGTAAGCGGATCAGCTTCCACATGATAGGTGACAAAGTCACTTCCAAAATCCTTCGGCCTCCTCATACACTTAGCTGACGGCTCAGCTTGTTCTGGTTCAATCGTTGTTTCAACAACATCTTCTTGGACCACATCTTTATTGAAGACTTCAGTTTCCTGCGCACCCTCAATGTTCTCCGGTACATCCGCAAGAACAATATTCTTGTGCCTTGCAAACTTGTCTTCAAAATATTCTGCGTCGCGAGATTCAATGATATGATTTGACTCAATATCAAGAAATCTCCGAGCATCACTCTTCTCGGCATACCCCAAGAAGATCGTCTTAGTAGTCCTTGTCCCAAGCTTCTGAATCTTCAGATCTGGAAGCTTGACATATGCCAGACACCCCCACACTCGAATGACGTTCAAGTTAGGTCTGACTTTGAACCAGAGTTCATGAGGAGTAATGTCAGAAGTTGCATGAGGCACCATATTCAGAATAAAAGTGGCCGTCAGTGCAGCTTCTCCCCAGTAGCACTTAGGAAGACCCGCAGTCAACAGCATTGAGTTAATCATTTCTGTTAACGTTCTGTTCTTCCTCTCTGCTACTTCCGTTTGATTGAGGAGAGTACGGAGCCGTAGTCTCATTGACAATTCTATGCTCTTTGCAGAATGATGTGAATTCATGAGACCTGTACTCCCCACCTCGATCACTTCTTATTCTTTTGAGTTGCTGTCCAGTCTGCCGCTCAGCTTCGGCTCTGAACTCCTTCAACTTCTCGAATGCTTCGTCTTTAGCCTTCAGCAAGTAGACGAACGCATACTTTGAGAAGTCATCGATGAAGGTTATGAAATACTTCATCCCGGCCTTTGTAGAGAACTGTTTGAAGTCACAGATATCTGAGTGTACCAACTCCAGAAGATCTGTACTTCGATTAACCCGAGGAAAGGGTTTCCTTATGATCTTTGTTTGAGCACAAACTTCACATTTCTCTACCTTATCCCCACACTTGGAGATAAGTCCTAGACTAGACATTCTGTTTATTCGTTTACAATGAACATGTCCTAGCCTATTATGCCACAACTCAAGAGTATAAGCAGAAGGAGTGAATGCATTAATTACATTAATTACATTGGACTGATTCATAAGCTGAATCTTGAACATTCCTTCGATATAAAAAGCTTTTCCGAAATATGTTTCCTTGATAGACATCACCATCTGGCCAGCATTGATGTCCATCCTGAGGCCTGCGTCGCATAGTAGGCCTCCTGAGATCAGGTTCTTGGCGATAGCAGGTACGTGCTTCACGCCTTGAAGCGTCAAAAACTTCCCCGAAGTCAGCTTCAACACCACCGTCCCGATCCCGAGCACTTCAGCTTGTGCCTGGTTCGCCATAATAACCACTTCAGAAGTAGGTGTATAGGTGGTGAACCACTCCTTACTGGAGCAGACATGGCAGGAGGCTCCAGTGTCTACCCACCAGTCAGAGTCAGTCCTTACCGCATCAACCTGCGCAATCATAGCAACAACGTCAGTGATCATAGATACCTTACTAGGCTCTCCTTGCTCTGATTGCTTGGTCTTTGCTTTGCATTCACTTTTGAAGTGGCCCTTCTTGCCACACTTGAAACAAGGCATCTGAGACTTTGCCTTCTTTCGCTTGAAGGAAGTCCCCTTCACGTTCAGATTGTTAGGGTCCTTCTTCTTGCTGTGGGAAGCCGCCTGCTTTTCCCTTGGTTCCTTGGTATGAACCAGATTGGCGTTAGCCAATTGCTTGGACAGTGCGTCCACCTTCAGTTGAGCCCGCATCTGGTCCTCAACATAGATTTCCTGCAAGAGATCTTCAAGACTGATCTCAAGCTTCTTCCTATGCATATTTGCATAGAACTTACTCCACCCAGCGGGGAGCTTTGAGACAATCCCTCCAACAACAAACTTGTCGGGGAGGGGCATCGCCTCGTCTTCCAACTTTTGTCGCAGTTTCAGAAATTCTTTTACCTGCGGCAACATGGACTTCTCGTCCTCAAAGAGCCATTTGTGATATTTTTCAACCACAAATATCTTGCTCCTGTTTTTGTCTTCTTCGTACAATTTCTCCAGAGACTCCCATATGTCTCTGGCAATTGGTTTTTTACTGTAAGATTCTGCTAGAGAATCCTCCATAACATTCAGGATAAGCAGCCTGCAAATGCTATTTTTCCTTCTCCACTTGGCCTGAAGTTTAGTAGCCGCAGTGATTGCGGCAGCAGACCCAGTATCTGGAACGGTAGGTTCCTCTTCAAGAAGCACGTGATCAACGTCTCTGAGTTGAAGAGTGAGATAAACCTTCCTCTTCCAGACTTGATAATGCTCTCCATCAAACTTTTCTAACTTACAAAAGCCAGTATTGAGGAGTGAAGCATTAAAGTTTTCCATCGTAGCAATAAAGCTTTGAGTTTGTTAATGCCGGGGCACAATTTTTGATGGAAAATTGAGAAGATAAAACAATTGTAAAAATAATGTTCCAATGCAACACGTCTAGGAAGGTTGCGCAAGTATAACGAAGATCTAAAAAGATCTCGTTTTAGTATTACGAGAATCTAAAAAGATTTCGTAATCCACAGCAATCGATCGTAGTACTTCTAAAAAGAAGATACAATCAGAATTACTGGCAGCAATGAAGAAGGTGACTGACGAAAGATGGAAGAACTCCTGCTGGGGTGAATAATCACCGTTGCTCAAAGCTTTATTCGCCCTACACGAACAGCTTCCAGGAACCAGCAAGTTCGTCGGAGAACTTGGAACACTCCTGCTCTTCTGACTCCTCGGATGGACACGAACTCCCGTGCAAAAGCAATGCTGGTGCCGCACCTTTCCTCTCTCTCGAAGGCTGCTGGAATTCACAAGCAAATTCCGATCAAAACTGTGTTAAAGAACACTTCTGAATTCTCTGTTTACTTGTGTTAAAAAACACTTCGTAAACTTTCTGTGGTGGCTTCTATTACTTGTATGTATATATATTTTTGCCTTGTGAGAGAGAGGATGCCTTATATAGGCCCTGCAACAACTGTTCGGTTGCCACAAAGTTAGGATCATGGTAAAAAACCACCCCGAACATGTAGCAACCATCCAGAACATGCAAACGCACGTTCTGCTGCAAGTTGTGCCAACTGCGCGCACCCTGCGCTCCTTGCACTCCGCGCGACAGAGCTGCGCACGCTGCGCACACTGTACGCATTGCGCACGCGGCGCACGCAGCGCAACCCAGGCTCGCGCAACGAGCGCAAGTGCAAAGTGTGCCAACAAAACGCCACATGAGCCCATGAGCCCGAGTCCGATTCGCCTACGGGGCTTAGCTCCCATGGAAATAAATTTTCCAAGAGCAAAAAGCGTGAATGCTTTCAATTGTTGATTTAGCCTTTTTCCCATTAGAAAAATAACCCCACATGGTACACCCATGTGCACCTCCACACCACATGTGCATCTCTAAACTAGCAAAGCTAATATATAGAGATACAACTCCTTTGGTCTAGCCGATGTGGGACTAAAATTCACTTTGAAAAAGACCAAAACCCAACAGAAGAGCTGTCGATAGCAAGTCATTTTCAAATCTTTAACAAGAAGGGTCAGTGATACTCTACAGAAGCGTCGAGAATGCATGTCAGATAACACAGTGCTCCAATCGCTTAAAAACATAATTTGCGAAAACATAATTTTTTGTGGTAAGTATTGTAATTGGAAGCTCTCCAGCCCCATAATTGAGACATGTACACGGAATGTAAAAGTTAGTCCAAATGTAATTTCATCATTCAAGATTGTGCAATTGCAATTAATATATAATACAAGTAAAATATTCTTCAGGACCAGACCTATCCTCTGTGGAAAACTGAATTGTGACACGTAGAATATAAAGAATGAATATGTTGGAGTTTTAGTTGAGGCGTGAACAAAAGCACGAAAGCTAAGAATCAGTCTCTATGGCTTTAATGCATTCCACAACAGTAGCGTTGTTTGACATCGCAGACATCAGTGCTTCGTGTTTGGCTGCATTGTTCTTTAGAAGAGATCCAGCAAACAGTACCTGCAAGAAAATTTAGTTGTCATTACATTGGAAAATTAAAATGAATGCACTGATATGAGAAACTCACCGCCCATCTTGTAAGGTTTTGTTGCTGTTCCTTGCTTATCTGCGGTTTGCTCCTATTTATGAATCTCTGGACAAAAAGAAATCAAATTTCCCAGCATAACTAAAGGCCCCAACATATATCAGTCTACAATTAGGCACACCAATTTTTTAAACTTAAATAGCCTGGCATTTCTGGGATACCTGAAGGGTAAACAGATCTGCAGATTGACCAACAACCTTATCGTATTTAAGGCCCTCAGCAGCTAGTCCAGCCATTGACACAACAGCCAACCTGTGAGTCATTGTTACATAGATGTTAACTTTCTGTTTACTCTGTCAAGTCAAATTATAAAGCAGATGCATAACCACAAATTTTGGTCTATAGCAAATAACCCAAGAAAGATCTGTACATTTACTCTTGTTTTAGTTTAATGTTTCCAGCACAGGGGTCATATAATACCCCTGTATCATACAAAATTACATAGACTTCAAAATTCCTATCTTACCCAAATATACATGACATGACACTTAAAATTCCAATGTTACCCAAAAATACATGACACCAATCAAAACTTCATGAACATCCAACACAGTTCTATTTGTGTCTGTTCAATTGTGAAGGAGACGGAGAAATGAGGCACACATGACTATTCAAGGGTAAATAAACCGATATTTATAGGGTAGATATCAGGAAACCATATGATATTTACTCGTTTATAAAAACCTATGACTTTCTAGAAGTGATAAATTCCGCAACTGCTAAATTTCTGTTAGTTTCAATTTCATTGGAATTTTTTTGCCAATAGTCATTTATATAAGAAAATTTAAAGCAATAAAATAAAATGTAGCATGTGGTCATCTAATTGGTGGAGAATTAGATGAATCACCTTTGTCCTCTATCCTTAACCCCACTACCAGAATTACCATGCGACTTTGAGAAAACCTATCCCTGGTGTTGTGTTGTGTTGTGAAAGTCACTAAAAAACTGAACTGCTCAAAGGACTAACTACTAGCCACAACTATGTTGGAGTGGGTGGGGTTCCCAACCTATGTGGAGAAGACCCCGGAGTGCGACGAGCGTCATCTGTGTGTCAGAGAAGCTCGGGGAGGTGATGAGACCATTCGGAGATGAAGAAAAAGCTCGAGAGCTACCAGAGACCATTCTGGAACAGGGGAGGCAGAGTTCGGGCCGAACTCTGCCCCCTTGGTTCCAGAAGTGTGCTGTCACAAAAACACAGAGTTCTGGCCGAACTCTGTGTCGACGGGCCCAGGCAGATTTTAGGGTGATTTAATCACCGTTGGATCGTATCCTACGGTCCAGGTTTTATTGCGGGATTAGGGTGTTTAAATGTAGTTTTTTCTAACCCTAATCAAAAGTGTAATACAACACAACATTGAAGAAAATAGAAAGAAAAGAGACAAGAATGCCATTGCAACTTTGGGAGAGAAGGAGGATCGTGTTCGGGTAATCTCTACTCGTCGTCTTTGTTCTTCGTAGCCTTGTAATCAATTATTCTTGCTTCCAAGTGTTGTGGGGATCCGTATTGGATCGGAAGAAGTTGTAGAAGGTGTACTCCTTTATTTCATTAGTGAAGGCTTCTTAAGGTTTGACTCCGATCGTCCCGTGGTTTTTTTTCCGCAAGGATTTTTCACGTCAAAAATTCTCTGTCTGCGTAGATTGTATTTGGTGTTTGGTTCGTGCGTTGTATTGCTCGGTTCTCTTGCAGGTACTCTCTAGTTTGGAAAAAGATTTATGCGCTTCTTTCCCAACAAAGTGGTATCGGAGCCAGTGCGCATGGTGAACCTGAACGGCACCAACTATCATTATTGACGGAGCAAGATGAAAGATATGCTGTTTGTCAAGAAGCTGTATCTGCCCATATTTGCTTCCGAGCGACCAGTTGATAAATCCGAGGAGGACTGAAAATTCGAGCACATACAGGTGTGCGGATATATCAGGCAGTTCGTTGACGAGAACATGTACAACCACGTTGTCAATATTGAGCACGCGAAGACGTTATGGGATAAGCTGAAATCTTTGTACGCGAAGAAGACCAGGGTAAACAAGTTGTTCATGATCCGGACGATGATTGGGTCTGCGGTACAAAGATGGGACGTCTATTACGGATCACTTGAGTGATTTCCAGGGCGTAGTTGACCAACTATCTTCGATGGGAGTCAAGTTCGACGACGAGGTTCAGGAAATATGGCTGCTGTGTATATTGCCAGACTCGTGGAAGACCGTACGAGTATCTATGATCGCTTCTGCTCCAGAAGGCATGGTCAGTCTGGAGTTTGCCAAGAGCGGGGTGCTGAATGAAGAGATGCGAAGATGTTCTCAGGGCACTTCATCCACATTCCACCACTCAGAGGCACTAGTTTCAGAGAGCCGCAGAAGGGGCAAAAGCAGGGGGTCAAGGTGGTGACAGAGACAAGAGCAGAGGGAAGTCCAAGGGTCGGTACGAGAACTCGGAGTGTTACCATTGTGGCAAGAAGGACCACATCAAGCGGAACTGTTTCGCTTGGAAGAGAGAGAAGAAGGACGACAAGGGGAACCAAGATGAGAACACTACAGTGGTGACCTCGATACATGGAGGCGATGTGATCGTCGTAGGTGATGAGGTTATAACAAACCTCGCATGCGATGACAATTCTTGGTTGGTGGACTCAGGGGCTTCAGCGCACGTACCTCATAACAGGGCACTATTTGCCACTTACACGAATGGCGACCGTGGAGTGTTGAAGATAGGCAATGGAGATGTGTCGAAGGCGGTTGCCGTTGGAGATGTGCATTTGAGGACAAAGACGGGTGCAGTTCTTGTTCTCAAAGATGTTCGTCATGTCCCTGATATCCGTTTCAACCTGGTGTCGGTTGGAATGTTGGATGACGAGGGATTCTTCAGTCTCTTCGGGAATAGTCAGTGGAAGCTTTCCAAATATTCGATGGTGATTGCCAGAGGAAGCAAGAAGTCCGATCTCTACTATATGGAGAGGAGCGCATAGGGGACACATGAGGTGAACGCAGTTTCTGACGCGTCTACCGAGTTGTGGCACAGACGGCTTGGCCATATCAGCGAGAAGGGGATAGCTATTTGGTGAACAGGAAAGTGATTTCAGGGTTCAAGTCTACAAAGTTGGAGAAGTGCACGCACTGCTTAGCTGGGAAGCAAAATAGGGTGTCTTTCCAAAGTCACCCAAGTTCAAGAAAGTCGGCGTTCCTCGAGTTGATTCACTCGGATGTCTGCGGTCCTATAAAGGTAAAATCTATTGGTGGTGCTTCTTACTTTGTAACTTTTATTGATGACTGTTCCAGGAAGGTTTGGGTCTATGCCTTAAAGACCAAGGATCAGGTGCTGCCCACTTTCAAAGAGTTTCAGGCGTCTGTTGAAAGAGAGACGGACAAGAAGTTATTGTGTGTTCGGTCCGACAACGACGACGAATACATTGGTCTCTTTGATGCTTATTGCAGAGAGCAAGAGATACGACACCAAAAGACTCCGTCCAAGACACCTCAGCTCAATGGTGTAGCGGAGCGCATGAACAGGACACTGATGGAGAGGGTGCGGTGTTTGCTGTCAGAAGCAAATTTGCCAGACAGTTATTGGAGTGAGGCTCTTCTCACAGCTGCTTATGTTATTAATTTATCTCCTAGTGCTCCTTTGCAGGGTGATGTGCCTGACAAAGTATGGTACAACAAAGAGTCGTCATACAATCACCTGCGAGTGTTTGGTTGTAAGGCCTTCGTGAATGTACCGAAGGACCAGAGGTCCAAACTTGAGCCGAAGACGAGACGGCGCGTCTTTGTCGGCAACGGTCGGGATGAGTTTGGATATAGACTCTACAACCCAGTGGAAAGAAAACTCTACAGAAGCAGGGACGTGGTATTCGTCGAGGATCGGACCATGACCAACACTCAGGATTCCTAGACGCCTTCTGAGGCTGAGGAATTGCCTGAGTTAGAGTCATTTCGCTTCGAGCAGTTTCCAGAGGACATCGCAAAGGATCCAGTTATGGGGGAGCCAGTACATGGAGTTGCTCCCAACCTTGATCATCAGCCTGCTGATGGTGGTCAGGGTGTCCCTCAGGAGGATGAGCATGTAGTGCCCCGTCCCGCTCAGTCAATCGGAGGAATCGAAACGCCGACGGCGTTCGGCCTTAGCCTTGCAACGGCTGCTGGAAGACATCGCTCGGTCGAGGCGACCGCTCGCTCAGGTGGGGTAGTTTCGGTGAACTTGCCTCATCTTAGCCTTCACATAATAAATCGCATGTTTTTAACTTGCACAAGTAGACTTGATAATAAAAGAGACGAATCCACATAGCTAAAGGGAATAATCCCAACGGGTCGAATTGAGTTAGAATATGGAAAGGTCCAACGGCCGTCTTAGAGTTGGTGCACGGCGTGCTTTGAAAATGACACTCGGTCCTTCGTCTCGTGGCTTGGGAGAAGGAAAGTTGGTCTTCGACACAAAATTGTGAATTAGCCTAAGTCATAGGCGTTGCCCGCGTAAATGCTCGATAAAGCATGTACGTCTCCATAACGCAAGGCTTGGCATAGCCTTTGCTCGTCCCTCGGGTTAAGTTGTAGGCTTGAGTAAGTTAGGCAAAGTTATGCCGGTCAACCTAAGTTATTCCAAGTGCTGTCCCGCTCATTCTGCGGTTGTCAAGTTAAATAGTCCCACGATCTCAAGGCCCGTCGACTTGGGCAGGAGTGTTGCGTAGAGCACGATTGGCTTAAGACACGATGCACGGGCTTAGTGTTTAAGGCAAGGATCACGATTGATTCAAAGTGATTTTTGAGAAAGGACTATCAAATAGGCATTCATGAGTTGAACCAAATGATAGGTAACAAGGAAGGAAATGCTCGCGACCGTGGGTCGTCGAGGGGTCTCAAGGAAAGGAATGCTCGCGACCGTGGGTCGTCGAGGGGTCTTAAGGAAAAGGAATGCTCGCGACCGTGGGTCGTCGAGGGGTCTCAAGGATAGAAGTCTTGGTTTTGGTAGAGGAATGACTGTGTGAGACGTCAGTTTGTGTCGAGTCTTGCATGGTCATTTGACAACTTGTCGACAAGGGCGATGAACCCTCGAGCGGTAACCCTGGGCCATGGGGCCGACTCGGCCTAGGAGGGAACAGGGTATAGTCGTGCGTAAGGTTTTGGCACAGGTTAAGCGGGGACTTGCGACGGGGCTAGCTACTTGCGTCGAAAGGATCCCGATTAACAAAACTATACGTCAAGGTATAGCTTGTGATGCTAGTGGCCAAGTTCATATAGATGTCGGCAAATAGCGGCTAACCGCGTGTATGCCTTTGGATTGAGTTGAGTTGAAGGTGTGTACAGTTAGAACACAAAGTTTGGGCCTAAGATTGGGTTTCAACATAGGCGTCGTGCTTCGGCACGAGATGTGGCGTCAAGTCTTGAGTTGTCGGCATATAAGTTGCTTAAGTTGGTTGAGTTTAAGTCAGGAAACCGCCGTAAGGCAAAGTTGTTTGAGCGACACTAAGATGCACAAGTCTTGATTGGGTCAGTTGGTGATCAAGTAGCAAGGGCCGCGAGGCGGCGATATGGTTGAGTTGCACATAGTTGCGAGGTACGGCACAAAGGATTTGAAGCACGGTCACACGGAAATGGAACTTCATCGCGTAGTTGCGTCTCTGATTATGGCCATAAGGCAAACACGACTCGATAGGTTAACGTTGTTGGCACGAGAAGGGTCTTGAGGCAAGGTATGAGTTAATGATGATGTTGCAAGCACGGAATGGTCTAAAGACACAAAATAGGTCAAGGCGTCGGTCCTAAAACTGATCCTAAGGAAAGACTAGAAAGACAATAGAAAGAGATTTAAGCTGCACAAAGTAAATGAACGTGTAGGTTTTGTATGGGTGGGCGAGGAGCTCATTCCACCAGTCCAGTTGAGTACTGACACCCACACAGTGTTCATGTGCAGGCACAGGTAGAAGCTCGTGGCGCGGAGCTCGCTTGGATGCGTCGAGGCACGGAGTTCCTTGGCGATTCGAAGCGTGCGGCCGCATGGATTGAAGACTTATAGGGGACATAATGTATGGACGTCGCCTTCCGAAGCTTCCGCTGGATCAAGCAAATGTACTTTGAGAGATGAGAGAGAGCTGAGTGATTGTAATGTGAGATGAGTGGATTTGAGTGATTGTAATCTTGGCCTTGCGCCCTATTGTAATCTATGTTTCAATATCAATAAAGAGCTTCTTTTGAATAACTTGTGTTTGTTCTAAATTTTTCGCTGCTATGATTCAATGTCTCTGCATGGGACTTCTGTGCGACGACCCCGTCGCAGCCGCTGAAATCGGCCGTTATGGAACCCGCCTTGCACGAGCGCAATCTAGGCTCGTGCGGCATCACGCCTTAGCGAGGACGATCGCTCCTACGGAAGCGGGGCGTGACAGAGCATGCCGGGGAGGCAGTTCCTGAAGGGGAGGAGGCTGTTGGTATACAGTCAGCACCAGTGGCTCCATTGAGAAGGAGCGACAGAGAGCGTCGACCATCTACGAGATACTCACCGGGTGAGTATGTACTACTGACTAACGGGGGAGAGCCCGAAAGTTTTGCAGAGGCTATGGAAGACGAACACAGGCAAAAGTAGATGCAGGCTATGCAGGAGGAGATGGGTTCCTTACACGCCAATTCTACTTACGAGCTGGTGCGGTTGTCAAAGGACAAGAAGACTTTGAAGAATCGATGGATGTTTAGAGTGAAGCAGACGGATGATGCTACTCGCCCTCGATACAAAGCGAGGCTGGTAGTTAAAGGCTACGGTCAGCGAAAATACGTGGATTATGATGAAATTTTTTTGCCAGTCGTCTATTCGGGTGGTGCTAGCATTGGCAGCCAGTTTCGACTTGGAGGTCGAGCAGATGGACATGAAGACGACATTCCTCCATGATGATCTTGAGGAGGAGTTATACATGGAGCAGCCAGAGGGATTCTGTGGGAAGGGCAAGTCACATTTGGTCTGCCGGTTGAAGAAGAGCTTGTATGATCTGAAGCAGGCTCTGAGGCAGTAGTACAGGAAATTCGAGTCGTTTATGGGGGAGCATGGTTATGCACGGACGACGTCGGATCACTGTGTATTTGTGAGGTATTTTGCCAACGATGATTTCATCATCTTATTGCTCTATGTTGATGACATGCTATTAGTAGGTCGGAATGCCACTAGGATAGCGGTGTTGAAGCGTCAACTGGGCGCGGCCTTCTCTATGAAGGATTTGGGCACAACAAAGACTATTCTTGGGATGGAGATTAGCCGAGAGAGAGTCCAAGCTGCTACACTTGTCCCAAAAGAAGTACATTTACCGGGTACTTCAGCGTTTCGGGATGGACGGGTCGAAGAAAGTGAGTTGCCCATTGCGGCTCACTTTAAGCTCACTGAGAAGTAGTGTCCATCTACCGAGGACGAAAAAGAAGATATGGAGCGGGTTCCATATGTCTCAGCTGTGGGAAGCCTTATGTATGCTATGGTGTGTACGAGGCCAGACATCGCTCATGCAGTTGGCACAGTTAGCAGGTATCTTTCAAATCCTGGAAGGGTACATTGGAGTGCGGTCAAGTGGATTCTACGATACCTTCAGGGAACTGCGATTGGAGACTTTCATTTGGTGGTGACGAGCCGAAGCTGGTTGGATATACCGACGCTGATATGGCTGGAGATGTAGACACGAGGCGATCGACTTCGGGCTATGTGATGACGTTTGCTGGAGGAGCAGTATCGTGGCAGTCGCGGTTGCAGAAGTGTGTTGCCTTGTCAACGACAGTGTCACGCCCCGACCCGGAATCACCCGAATCATCGTCCTCGTATGGGGCGTGATGCCGCACGAGCCTAGAGTTGCGCTCGTGCAAGGCAAGATGACAAGTTCTCAAATGGTTATCTTTGAGTTGAACATTAACAACGAAAGGAAAACAGAGTATACGAAACGATTCTCTTTATTGATATTCGAAATCAGATTACAAAGGCTTTCGATAGCCCAACGGAATTTGCCAGATTGGCTACAACACTCAAGTTCTCTCTTGCCCACAAAGGATTTCACCGTTCCATACATCATGCCTTCTATATCTCGGCCGCATCAATCCTGTTGCATATTCGAGCGTCAATGCGATCGCACGCTTCAATACGCTTCGGCATTCCAAGCCTCAACGCGTTCAAGCGAAGCTCCGCCGCGAGCAGACCAATCCCTGAACCTGCTAGCAAACTAGTGGGGGATTAGTACTTTCGTCCTCGCTGTACTGATCAAAAATCCACTTAACAAACCAACATTTAGTATTGTATTGATTCATGCAAACATACAATTTAGTTCTCTTTCTATGTTCTCCTTAGGATGAGTTCATGGCATATTTGAAGACTGTAAAGCATGGCAAGCATGTTATTCAATTCGCATAAGTAAACAGGCAAGCAATCTCGTGTTTGATCCGTGGCACGACTTCTTACCAAGTCGACGCACTCGCCCTTGCACCGACGCAAGGTGAATACGTCTATCAGTTTTCCCTGTCATGTTATAAGTGCCCTCTATTCAGGATCCATCCATGCAGGATACGTATACCTTGCACTTCCAAACCCATCGTCCTTAACTATATGAAGGTCACTAGCTTTCCGGGCTAGAATGGACTTATATTTATCGAATCGAATATGTAAGACGACAATCACTCAGTTGCGGTTGCTAACCACAATCAGAGGACCCCCGAAGTACTCGTGTAAGTGGCTTATCACATTCACTAGAAAGTCGCTACCCGTCTAGTCGAAGTGCACCAACAATACCGATTTTATCGCAGTCCCTCCTAGGCCGAACGGTCCCAGCGCCCTGGTGATCACGTTCGAGGGAAGAAACACCCGTGCACGGGCAATACATCTTTAAGTCCATTTGACCATGCAACGAATCTTATCTTTCATACAACCAAGCAAGTTCGCTTATCTCTATTTCAATTGGCACAACGCCCCAATGTTCTCAACGAACGCCTGAAGGCCGCGAATACTTCGAAGGCACCATGCCGCATTATCATCTCGTATTTCTTCCGTTAACTTTCTATGTTCTTACGTTTCATACTTCGTTTCAATGTTTCAATGGCATCATGCCTCAACTCAATGCTCGTCAACCGAACGACCCGAAGGTCCCGAACACCTTTCGAGGCATTATGTCATATCCGACAGTTCCGTCACATTCATGCCACAACTGTATTCTTTCGTAACGAAGTCATACTTTATGATATTGTGCACGTAGGCACGTTTCGACCGTATTTCCATGTTCTACGCCTTAGTGTTCAATGTCCATGGCTTGCGCGCTAGGGCGCTCGCCTATTGTCTTTCGATGTTCTAGCCTTTCTAACTCGTGCGCGAAGGCACGGTTTGGTTCGTGCACTAAGGCACTTGTCGAGTACAGTTATCCCATGTTCTTGCGGCTTGCGCACCGAGGCGCTCGCCCTTGCGATATCCAATGTTCCGTAGCGACTCGTACATTTGTTGTACGATTCATTTCAATTGTTCTATCTAGTGTTCGACACGCACTATGTTTATCTCTCTATCGAGCCACGCCCGTGGCGTTGATAGGTTAACTCAGCATACAATGATATGTATTTTACTTAAGCATGACGGAGTAGGAAAGAGAGTCAATGTCCCCCCACCTTGAATCGATATGCCTTGTCGTTTCGCCGAGCCGTTGCGGCTCGATTTCATAACTTCGTTGCACGGACAACTCTCCTGACTTAGCCATTCGAGCACTTCGTGCTTATTGAATTATACGTCTGTTTTGGCTTACCGTGCCAACGCCTCAGTCCGTCGCGAGGCAACGTTTTGCTTTTGCGGACCCCTTACTGAATAAGGCAAAAGATCGACCTCTAACATTTCAGCGTAAACGTATAGCCTGCACATGAAACCAACTAAAATCAATACTTGCATCGATTCGGACTTGCGCCTTGGTCGATTCGATTTCTTAGAATCTTCGAGCCGTCTCAACGCACTTATCCTTCGAGGCAACGCGATGCTTCGCATCGATTCACTCGATGCATTCTTTGGGACATGGCAACTCTTCGCATCGACTTAGTTCGATGCATTGCTCGGAACAACTTAACACTTTGTATCGATTCGCATCGATACGTAATCGGGTCAACGCAACTCTTCGAGTCAACGACTCAGCATAATGCACCGTGCGGAGCGGGGCATTACAGACAGAGGCAAAATACATTGCGGCGACGGAGGCTTGCAAGGAGTTGTTGTGGATGAAAAAGTAGTTGCAGGAAATGGGGCTGAAGCAAGAGCAGTATACTTTATTTTGCGACAGTCAGAGTGCTATTCACCTTGTGAAGAATCAGATCTTTCATAGCCGGTCCAAGCACATCGAGACTCGGTATCATTGGATACAGGATGTGGTTGAGAAGAAGGACGCGGAGCTTGAGAAGGTTCATACAGATGATAACGGAGCAGATATGTTCACCAAGATTCTACCAAGGGGAAATTTGAGTTCTGCCGGCAGATCGTCGGGATGACGACCTCCTCCACATAGTTGTGAAGGGGAAGAAGTGTTGGAGTGGATGGGGTTCCCAACCTATGTTGAGAAGACCCCGGAGTGCGACGAGTGCCGTCTGTGTGTCATAGAAGCTCGAGGAGGTGACGAGGCCATTCGGAGACGAAGAAGAAGCTCGGGAGCTACCAGAGACCATTCTGGAACAGGAGAGGCAGAGTTCTGGCCGAACTCTTGTCCCATTGGTTCCAGAACTGTGATGTCACAAAAATACAGAGTTCTGGCCGAACTATGTGTCGACGGGCCCAGGCAGATTTCAGGGTGATTTAATCACCGTTGGATCGTATCCTACGGTCCAGATTTTGTTGCGGGATTAGGGTGTTTAAATGTGATTTTTCCTAACCCTAATCACAAGTGTAACACAACACAACATTGAAGAAAATAGAAAGAAAAGAGACAAGAGTGTCATTGCAACTTTGGGAGAGAAGAAGGAGGATTGAAGGCCGTTTTCGAAGGAGGATCGTATTTGGGTAATCTCTACTCGTCGTCTTTGTTCTTCGTAGCCTTGTAATCAATTATTCTTGCTTCCAAGTATTGTGGGAATCCGTATTGGATCGGGAGAAGTTTGTAGAGGGTGTACTCCTTTATTTCATTAGTGAAGGCTTCTTAGGGTTGGACTCCGATCGTCCCGTGGTTTTTTCCCGCAAGGATTTTCTACGTCAAAAATTCTCTATGTCTGCGTGGATTGAATTTGGTGTTTGATTCGTGCGTTATATTGCTCGGTTCTCTTGCAGGTACTCTCTAGTTTGGGGAAAGGTTTCCGCGCTTCTTTCCCAACAAACTGGACAGCTAGCAATAATCGTTTCACTCGGTCAGCATCCTAACTTACCGCTCCGTGGGTTCACTCACTTCCATCAGGGCCCTTCCTTTCTCAAACTACTGACTGACCCACCATCTCTAACACCAACACCATTACCACTAACAGCACCAACACAACCACAATGACCAAACACCCACCTTCCTCTTCAAAGGAATATCCACCTCAACTAAGAACCAAACTGGCAGTATCAAACAACCGGATATGCAACCCATTTCAAGTTTCTCCTTCCACCACCTTCGCTAAGGCTATTATGACGGGTCAAGTGAGCAATTCAGGATTGGATGGGGATCCAATGAATGAAATGGACTTCATAGAAGTCTTAAAGGACCAGCTCAGTAGTTCATCCACGAATGTCACGACCTGAGGCTACATGCTGGTGTGATCGTGGCGCTGGCATTGGCCGATGGTGGAAGGAAAAGAGGGAGGAAACCATTCCCTTTTGTATTTTATTATTTTAATTAATAACATGGGTCCACATCACTGTTCACTAGATGGAAAGTTTTCTTATAACATGTAAAGGGCAAAAAGTTGCACACACTAATAGATATTTTATTTATTTTTAGTTTGGGGTGTCACTTCTACAATATCGTAGAAGTATTTCACAAATAGAGTAAAACTTATGAGTATCCTGTAATTTACCAAACTTCTATGTTAGCATATACAGAAAAATATAGATTCTATTTGAGAAATAGCAAGTAGTCAAATCGAAAACTCTTTTTTGCCTGCGGTCTCTGCCAGCTGGGCGTGACCGCGGGCAAACGTGTCCAAAACCCATTCGCCCCCCCCCCCCCCCCCCCCCCCCCCCCCAACCCAAAAAAAATGCGTGGGGCCCGCCGCCGGTGATCTGCCAATGAGAAGCCACCACGTGGACCGCGGGCCAAAAGCGCAGTCCACATAGCATCGTCGGAGTCAAATAGGTTGATACAATGGACTTTTGGTCTGAGCTATACTTCTTGAAAAAACATGGCATAGTAGAACTCAATGTTTGAGATCTATTTGTCTACACCACAAAGCAACATCCTACTTTCTGTTTTTTATGTGAAATATTAGGAAACATTGTTATCATGGGTAAAGGTCCATATGTATCAAAGATATGAACAAACTATATAACAGGAACCAACCTGTCCAATTCCTTAGCATCAAGCTTCCCACTGTATATCAACTTCTCCAGCTTCTTATCAATTAGATTGACATGTTCCTTTCCAATGTCCAGTGAATACCCCAGGATAGGAAGGCCAATAAGATAAGCAACTAAGAGCATAATGGAAAGTTAGTTTTATGAACATGCTAATGTGTAGATCCAGAAAAATAGAATCTACGAATATGATAAGAATGAGATTCATATAAGTAGTGTTGTAATTCAGTAAGGAGGCATCTTACTCGCAGTTTAGCATGATATAATATGGATTGACATTAAGGTGAAGAACAAACATATAGCAACAAACAACTACATGCAGTTTTATTCTATTACTGTTAGAAATATACAAGAAGAAATTCATTCCATTGGATATTAAGAAAGTTACATGTTTCCATTGTATATTACATGGTGGAGACATGAATTGAGTGCTTTCTTGTGAGAATGTACAGTGAAATATACAGAGCAAACTGACTTGAGCTGCTATATCCAGGTTGCAACATAGCGCTTCTTACTGGAACAGAAGGAATAAATACTGGTATAAGTTTCTTCCTCGGTTTATTTCCACATACACAGATATTGTCATATTTCTGAATCAGAAAGCATATCGGTGCAATCAGGAGTAGAAAAAGAATAGCAACTACTTTCCCTAGTTAAGACATGCATGACAAGAATGCATGCACAAGTAATTAGCTGTTGTCTACTTGATTTCCTTTTTCCTCATCTTTTGTGGTGAATTTCACTCCCACAATACATGTCCCTGTAGAATAGATTGCATAACAAATAAAAATTGAACCACTAACACCTTATGATCTGATATACTGAAGTAGGGATATGGATACCCAAAATGGTAGATGGGGCGTGGAGGATTAATAAAAAAGGGAGCTTAACATGGAAACAAACAAGAAAATATAGGGGTTTAGAGGGAAGAACTCCAAGTATTTTACTAATTACTCTCCCAAACAAGTTACAAGGCCATGATAGTGTCGCAATGGTCAAGAAACTATCATGATGTTCAAATATAGAAAAAGGGAGGGATCCATGCTCAAGCCTGATTTGGAGAAGGCGTATGGTAGAGTGGACTGTGAGTGCATTTTGGAGACAATTCTCAAAATTTTGGAGGAAAGTGGAGGGAGTGGATAGACTATTGGCTACGCTCAGCAAAGTCAACTAATTAATGCAAAGGAGTGAAGGGAAATCAATGGTAAAAGGGGTCTCTGACAAGGTGATCCCCATCTCCTTTGATCCTTATCCTGTGGCAGATGGGTTGAGTAGAATGCTAGAAAGGGTTTGAGAAGGAGGGTTGCTTGCCAAGCTGGAATCTTTAGACAAGTCATCGATCATGGAAAATCTACAGTGTGCTGATGATACATTGTTATTTGGGTGATGATCCATTTCAGGGAAGTGATTAAGTGGACTCTTTGCTCTTTTGTGTTTTGGTAGGGATTGAAGATCAATTATGATAAAGTAGTGTGCTTGATTTGGGCGGGGAAGAATATTCCTCTGCGGTAGCAACCTTTTTAATTGCAAAAAGACAGTTCTATCATTTACTCGGGCCTTCCTCTGAGCCCCCATTGGATTTGAAAAAAGAAAGAAAGGAATTCAGTGTAGGACCTGAAAACAAACAACAATTTTCATGGTCATTCGTAATTTTTGTCAGGTTATATGTTCCTCAAACTTCCAAAATCGAGTTTTCTTCTCTCTCAACACATACTCTATCACATACTTTGTTAGGATCTACTCAAGTTTATTTAAAAGGATTAGGTTTATCTAAGTTCTAACTAGATAAAAATTTGTTTCTTAGAATTTAAGAAATATTGAATGTTAGGATTTGTTTTAGGCTATAAATATTGGTCTTTTTTGAGAAAAGAAATACGTGAGAGAAGATCTAGGGTTTTGGAATTTTTTGAGTGTTTGGTGAAGATTATGAGGGATTATAATCTTATTTATGACAATTAACGATTTTTGGGTTTGAGTTAATTCTTTCTTGATTTTGTTTCTATTGTTGCATCTTTTATCGTAACAAAATGGTATCAAAGGGAGGTTCGAGATTTGATGTAATAATTGTACGACAAAGTTGAGCGAACCACTTCCGAAAACAATGGTGGAAAAGGTGACCACGATCGTGTCGAGGCCCCGATGACGACAATTCGTGCAAGGTGGAGGTAAGAAAACAAAGGGGGAAAAGAGTGTCTAAGTTTCTGTGAAGGTAGAGTTGCTTGTTTTTTTTTTCTTTACTGGTTTTGATATTTTTTTGTTTGGATTTTTTTTATGTTGATGGTGATGATGAAGATTCTGTTGTTGAGGTAATGATAGAAATTTTGTTCTTGATGGTGATAAAGATTCTACTTTTTGGTTTGGTAATTTTAATGTTCACCTATTATGGTAAAGTTTTTTATGATTATATTTTTGGTATTTGGTGATTATGTTGGAAGATTTTGCTTGAGAGAGGGACGACTGTAGTAACTTGCAATTCGACATCGATATGCTAAGGGATGTGATCATAATAAGAGACCTGAATTGTTGACATTAGGAATCAATATTCAGTGTCTATTTTGTCGGTGTACCAAGACGATCGATATCGTCATACAAAGGTGCAATACCTCCAACAGGGCCGGCCCCGAAGGAGTGCACGATACCTCCAACAGGCCCGGCCCCGAAGGAGTGCACGTGGTGACAGGGCCCCCTAGTATAGGGGACCCTTATATTTTTCTATCTAAGCCTAGTATTAATTATAGTCCACTTTTTATATGAAATAAAAATGCCTATTTAAACTTATAACAAAATGAGAGGTTGGCAACTGGCCAACCCATTATTGGTATTAACAAAATAACTAAATAAGAGGCGATAATGTAGCATTCTTCCGGCTGTTAGGTTCCAAATTCTTTTAGGATTCCAAACATATTAAATAAAATCTCCATATAATAGATACTCCTCTTTTCTCTCTCCTGGAAAAAAAAAATGGAAACCCGTTGGCTTTGGTTGTAGAAAATCTACTTAGTTCTTCGATCACAAAAATCAAAGATTCAAATAAGTTTTTGTCCTGTTGGATTTTCGGTTTGATTTTTTTTTAATTTTGTCAGGTTCTTATAAATTTCATGTTTTTCCCCTTAAAGATTCAAAGTCGTAAGTGTTTTTTCTTGAGAAACCTCATTGTGTTCTATTTTTTGTTTGATAACTTTCCAAAATCTCAAACCAATTGATATTTACTATTGAAAATAAATTTCTGAATTATATAATATATTAATACTGGTAATGATAAAAAGAATTTGTTAATAAAGTACTACTTATATTTTAAAAAATGAATTTGACCGAAATTAGAATATTTGATTTGTGATATTTCTGATTTTTTTAAAACTTAGGGACTGCTTTGATTGAGGGTTAAGAGAGTTAATTGAGGGAAAGTTAAGTGAGGGAAAAATATTTTGCTTGGTTTGAGGGTGAGGATTTAGGAAGAGGAGTCATAGAGGGTTAAGCGAGGGTTTGTTTAGCCTTCTTTTGTCCAATTTTTTAACCCTCCAAATTGGAGGTTAACGAAAGGAAATGAGGGTTTTGTTTAAAAAATCATAAATACTCCAAGGGTATTTTATAACAAAGTTTCCGTGTTGTTGATTCCTAACTATAGTGCTTCTTCCCCTATGTTTCCTATTGGTACTAGTGGACCTGCAATACAGAACCTATAGGTATAACTTTTTGTTCAATACTAAAATCGACAATTAAAGTATCTGAGGCTGGATCAATCGAGGATACACGACAGAAGGAATTGTTCTATCTCCAAACTTTACCTTCACCAAGCGTAGGTTTTTCCATAATTAGGTTCTTTCTATTCCAAACAACGTCTTTGTATTCTAAGACTGGGATGAGGGCTAAAAAAAAGAAGAAAAAAAAGAATCAAATCACACCATCCCTGTAATAGGTAAATGCCTTTTTTCTCCTAAAACCCCTCCCCTCACTTAACTTTCCTTCACTTACCCTACTTAACTCTGCTTATTTTTTCCCCCAATCCAAGTAGACGAGTAGAATCAAGTTTCGCAGTATCAATATAGGTATGAGACCCTTCCTATATGTGTTGCGATCGGCGTTATCGACGATTTCGGATCGGAGTATAGGATTTTTTGGTATAGGACAATTAATTATTAATACATTATTAAAAATTTTATATATTTATATATTTAGGCATAGTTTTAAGTATTTCTTGGGTTGTTTCTTAGTAATTTTGGAATTAAATAAAATAGTAGTCACCCTTGCCGACTGGTTTTACCTACGATAGATAAGGGTTTTTTTTTACAACCTTGCTATTCTTACACCCGTGTTGATTTGTCTTTTTCGTTCAATTTTCGTTGCCGAATTGACTGAAAAAAGAGACCCCCAATGTCAGTATCGGTCGGTAACGGATCGGGACATGCCAAGTCGTATTGGTATCGGCCAATATTGGAAACTATGCTTAGAATATTTGGATTTGGAGATCTAATTTTATACAATAGGATATTAAGATGATTAAAATCCATCTATGGGTTTCATTGGTAAATCTTCAAAACAAAGCTTTTTTTTCCTTAAAGATTTGTAATTGTTGTTGGATTTTGACTGCGAAAATTGTATATGATATCTCATTGTGTTCTATTTTTGTTCGATGACTTTCCAAAGTTTCAAACCAATTCTTTTGTTGATATTTACTGTTTGGAAAGATACATTTAATGTTTTGTTGAAAATAAATTATGTGAAAGTTACTAACTTGAAACCACTAAAAATAATTTTTTATATTTCTGAATTAAATAATATATTGGTCATGATAAAAATAATTGTTAATAAAGGATTACTTATATTTTAGAAAAGGAAAATTGAGTGAAATTAAAATGTTTAATTTGTGATATTTTTGATTTTTTTAAAAACTTAAAATGGAATTAGAATATTTGAATTTGGAAAGAAAGGGATCAAATTAAATAAGATGATTAGAATATTTGGATTTGGAAAGATTGGCATTTTTTTGGCTATATTGAAAAGTGTGCATTTGGTTGTTGGGTAGTATTAGTAATCTATTGCTGCGACAAATTGCTTACTACTACAATTGAATAAATGTTCTTAGTGTAATGACAAACTACTATTGTGTTCAAAATTTCCAAGTATATATACTTATTTAATCTCTTTTTGCTCTTCATCTTCTTCTAGAGAATTGTTATACCATGTGCCAAATCTAACCGGAACTGGTCATTGCTTTTGTTGTAGAAAAAAGTACAAATCTAAATTCTTGTTTAAAAGTTTGATGTGCTAGCTCAACCGTCACATTCATGATAATAAGATCTGAATAAAGTTTCTAATATTTAGACTTTATAGTGTTCAATCAATACAATTCTTATCATACATGGAAGTTAATTGATATTCTCTTATTAATTTTTACTTATTTCTTATATACATACGTTATTTTTCTTTATGAAAATTAAATTAAACTTGCGTCATTAATAAATTGGCGAAAAAGTTATTTTTTTTTTTTACATAAAATAGGACCTTATCTTCAGTTTTTGGATGGGGTCCTCTAAATCTCAGGTTCGGCCCTGCCTCCCACGTATAGTGTTTTTTGTGGATTTGATTTTTGAGATTTTGGTGATTGAGAGATTGGAAAAACATGAGCCAAGATGGAGAATGTTTTAAAAGGATTGGATTTATCTGTCCTAAGTAGATTATGATTTGTTTCTTGGTGTTTAAGAAAAATATTGAATGGTTAGGATTTGTTTAGGATTTTAAGTTTTATGCTATAAATATGGGTCTATCTTGAGAAAAGAAATATGTGAGAGAGTAAAGATGTAAGGTTTTTGGATATTTTTTAGTGTTTGATGAGAATTATGAGAGATTATAATCTTTTGTATGATAATTAATGATTTTTCGGTTCAGGTGCTAATTCTTTTCTTGATTTTGTTTCTATTGTTGCACCTTTTGTCGTAACATACTCTTAATGTTGCTCTCCTTCCTCTTCTTATCTCGGTGACACCTATTTCCATGGCCACCAATATCCACGACTACACCTTATCTCCAGGTGCCAATGTCCGAGAATGATGGCAATGGGGAAAGTTTTTACCATTTTTTTCGCAAACCAGTTTACCTTAACAATACAACGTAAGGCAGCTCACAACTTATATTAGTGTTCATCATGGTGATGAAGTAAATGTACCATTGTGTTTCCACAATGCACCCTGGTGTTGTTGCAATTGTACTGTAGTACTATCACTACCACATAACACCGCGTCAATGTCACGAGCGACCTGCATTTGTATGTCACGTAATATCCAGCTCCCCCTGCCAGAAGCTCCTGGATCCGTCCCTACTTTGTAGGAGTTGTTTGGTGGACCGGGCCAGAGTCGGTTCGGCCCAGTTTTGACCAGATTTGACCTAGTTCGACCCGAACCGGGAGCAAGAATCTCAAACCCATCCCGGCCTATAACCCAATTTGAGTCGTCCGGTTAACTTTTTAAAAATTTGGCCCTTGGCCCACAATTTAAAAGAAAAAGACTAGGCCCAGTATTTAAAAAATTGAAAATAGTAGAAATTTAATAAAAGTTGTAGAAACTGAAATAAAATGCGTCATTAAGAAAAATGAATAAGTTCGATTTAATTGAGAAATTTACAATATATACTATTCTCGTTAGATTGGTGTTTGTTGATAGTAGTTGTGTTTTGTGTTCCATTTCTCAACCTTTCTTCCAGCTTTCTTTGTAGTACTTGTTAATAGGGGTTGACCCCTCTATTTTGTATACATATATTATAACCGAGTCTGGGGATCTACTGCTACTTCCGTTCGATTACCATATCTAACCATACAACACCAGAGGGGTCAACACCTAATAACAAGTACCTCAAAGAAAACTTGAATAAAGTTCAAAATCAAACACAAAACACAAATCATATCAACAAACATGAAACACATATATAACAAAAATAACATATATTGCAAAATGACAAGTAAAATAGTAAGTAGTACGTACATGAGAATTATTAAGCTAAATCTTTGAATTGATACATGATAAGTGCAACTACCTAAGTTCTAGTACTAACCATCCTCCATGTCACATGGTCCTTGGCTCCTTGTCTTACTCAAGAGGGCGGATACAACTGATTAGTTGCACCAATGAGTCCTATTGGGCCTGCAACATTCTTATTATAAATCTCACTAAACTGTTTTCAAATATTGGACCGATTGTGATGACAAGGCCCTCCTCCTCCGTTGCCTTATACCCCCTGAAGTTTTCAATCAAGGTTGTGGACCTTTACGGTGGTGGTTGTTCGTTTTTCATGGTAGTGAAAAAGTAGTTAAGTCACAAAAAAGAACACATGATTGATCGAAAATATTAGAAAAAAGGAAAAAATGTTGTAGTTTAGAAGAATTAATCCCTATTTATAGAATTTTTGGTGCCAAATGACTACAAATACCCTTGGGATATAGTTGTTATGAAAATATTTTGGTAATTTTCAACAAAATGACCAAAATACCTCCCCCCCCCCCCCCCCCCCCCCCCCCCAAAAAAAAAAAAAAGAAAAAAAGAAGAAGAACAATATGGTTGTTGGGAGATTTGCCTAAATTGTCAACCACCACCAATGAGTCCTATTGGGCCTGCAACATTCTTATTATAAATCTCACTAAACTGTTTTCAAATATTGGACCGATTGTGATGACAAGGCCCTCCTCCTCCGTTGCCTTATACCCCCTGAAGTTTTCAATCAAGGTTGTGGACCTTTACGGTGGTGGTTGTTCGTTTTTCATGGTAGTGAAAAAGTAGTTAAGTCACAAAAAAGAACACATGATTGATCGAAAATATTAGAAAAAAGGAAAAAATGTTGTAGTTTAGAAGAATTAATCCCTATTTATAGAATTTTTGGTGCCAAATGACTACAAATACCCTTGGGATATAGTTGTTATGAAAATATTATGGTAATTTTCAACAAAATGACCAAAATACCTCCCCCCCCCCCCCCCAAAAAAAAAAGAAAAAAGGAAGAAGAACAATATGGTTGTTGGGAGATTTACCTAAATTGTCAACCCCTCCCCCCAAACGATCATTAATGGATATATAGGAGGGTAAAATGGTTAAAGCCCCCCCCCCCCCCCCCCCCCCCCCCCCCACACACACACACACACACACCAAAAAAAAAAAAAAAAAACCGTTATTCATTTTTTTAGGGGTGGCAGGGACCTGCAGAGGGGATAACCGGGCCTACGCCCTACGGTCCTGGAGGGTTAAAGTTAAACCCTTTCCGACCCAGATGGGGGCCCTGGTCGGGCCTGGGTCTGGAGAATGGAAACCTAGCCCGACCCGGATGGAGGAGCAGGTCGGTCCCGTACTTTGACTGGACCAAGGCTGATTTGCGGGGCCGCATGGCACAGGCAACACCTCTACTTGGTAGTATGGGTTACATACTCCCAACCTTCTTTCGCCATCAATACTTCTACATCTATCTGTAGTAGATAGTATCCATGTCCCGCAGATGGAACTTAGATGACACACATCCAATAAAACCAACTCACATGCCATTTCTTCGTTAGTATCCATGTCCCGCAGATGGAACTTGAATCAACATAGGTTGCTAGTCTTCATAGCAATTACATATGATGATTGATATTTACTATTTGTGTCTTCATAGCAATTACATATGATGATTGATATTTACTATTTGTGAAAATTCAAAGCAATTACATATGGTGATTGATATTTACCTAAAAAATGAGCTGCTTCATGCCTAGCAATCCTCTCTTGGTAATCAGGGAAAAATATGGAAAATCCACCAATTGCAGCTTGAAGAAGACTGTAACCATAAATAAATATATAAAAGCACTATATAGAATGAGCAGTCATTCCTTCCAAAAATAATATCAACTTTTAATGCAAAGAAGATTTGAAATTAACATTGTTCAGGTCCTAAGGAGATATGCCTCTAGTCTTTTTGTTAAATCTTCATTCTGTATTTGTCCACTAGTTTAAAATATTTTTATTTGGTTTTATACATGGTCAAATGTGGGATTTGCTTGGATGCACAATAAATCATGATAGGATATTGGCTGATTATAAAAAAGTTTATTTATCTTGGGAGCTAGGTGTTTGGAAGGATACCCAAAATCTTAAGAACAGAAATTTCATTCATGAACTTGAAATTTTCTACTCACACTTGACTTAAATTTTCAAATATCTGTGTCGTGATTTTTCTCTTCTTATCTGAAATGATGTTTCATTTTTTTTTATCTTTACTTGAATAAATACCCAAATGGGGAACAACAAACCTTAAAATTAATTATCCAGATTTACAAGAGTAAAAGATATAATATTATGACATTTTCTACTGTTTCCAAACACGTACGTTTGAACTACTGGTATATTGACATTTTATAACAGCCATTATAGTTTTATTTTTGTTAAACATTCTTCAACAAAACAAATATGCTTTTTCGTAGTGTTACAGAAGACGTTGCCCTTAACAGAGATGAATGGAAGTAAAGGATTCAAACACCCAACCCAAAAAAATTGGGAAAAAAGCTTTGTTGTTGTTGTTGTTGTTGCTGCTGCAGGTATTTCCCTCTAAAATGGAAAAAATGAGCAGTTGTAAAATTTCATGCGCTGAAACAAACTTAATAGTTTGTTTTTGCTATTATGGGCTTGAAATTTGAATGTATAACCTTTGCCATGATTTTTGTAGAAAATGGTAATGATAGGCTATCATGCATGGTCATGGGCAAGCCACGATGGGTATATACACACCACCAAGTTTTGTGTTCATGTATATTTTGATGTCTCTGTGTCGGGACCAACAAGGCACTGATTTGGAGTATTTCCCAAAATGATACATTTTATTGTTATTTATCAACAATTTACCAGATACTACAATTCTCCAGTCAGCAGATAAAACACTGTTGGTTCCAAAGTCCAAAGATGAAGATTTTTTTTAGAAAAAACAAAGATCAGGAAGTTACCCAGGAGAAATGCTCCCAACAGCCAAAACTATCAACGAGATACTTCCAAGTAAGTAGGGAACAAAGAAACCCCAATCCTGCAAGTCCACTAGTTAGCAGAGTATGATAGTTTGAAATAGACTGATATTATCATGAAGCTGCGAATCATCATACTTAAATGTTAAAAGAATAACCGACATTGAGCTCGAGAAAGTATTCCTACCTAAGAGAAAATGTTGGGACTAGAGGCTGGAGGAGAGACAAGAAACTTGGTTGAAAACTCTGGTGTGTGTGTGTGTGGTGGTGGTGGTGGTGGTGGTGGTGGTGGGGTGCTCTTTATTTGTGGGAGAGGGGGTTGGGTGGTAGGGGGCAGGATTGGGGTTGAGGGTAATAAGGGTAAATATTGCAACATCCAGACAGTTAATGGAAAAAATAATAATGTAAATATGGTAACTGCCAGGATACTTCACATATATACTGCATAGAAATACATAATGAAGTGTTGGGATTAAAATGCTATAAAAGAATCATCACAATCACTAAAGCCTTCTATCCTTCTGCTTTACTGCTTTGGATTAGCATGAAAGCCTCTTAAGATATTATTTTCGAACAATTTTGCAACAATTTGAAAGAAAACTAACTATTATAAGTAACAAGTTTTTCCATCAGTAATTTAAAGAAAGAGAACTTTCAATAATGTAACCTATTGATTTTTTTAAGTATAAAAGGTAAATTCTGACGACATCATAACTTATCACTTGTACTTATTACAAGAGACTTAGAGAGGTACCCCAGGAAGCTGACCAGCAATGACACCAAGAAATCCGGTGGTTCCCACAACTGTAAATAGAAAAGCTGCCTGCAACAAAAAGAGAACAAATTCAATATCGAAGCAGGGGAGGCCATGGTCCAGGACAGGCCGGACGACGGCCCAAGCCCCAGACAAAAGGGGACACCAACATGGATTTATCTACAATAGAATTAGTATGTATCATGTGCCATTCTTATCAAGAAAAACATTTTGGTGTAGTGGTTATAATGTTAGACTTCTATTTTAGAAGTCCATGGTTCAAATCTTGATGGCAATAAATGTTTATTATATTTATATATCTTTTTTACATTATGTATGGAGGGTCCATTTTGGAAGTTTCGCCTCGGGCCCCCATCGGCTCAGGGCCGGCCCTGTACCGAAGATCCAAATATTCGAGCCAATTGACTAATCAAGAAAGCCGCCTTGTCAATTCAGAGCTCTTGTTTTGTTGGCTTTGCGACAAACATGGTAGGAAATGGAACTTAAAGCCAGGCATTGGATATTTTAAAGCACCATGGTTAGGTAATAAAACACTGGTGATAGAGTAGCACCTTAGGTCACAAGAGTCATCATAGAGAACCTGTTGGCTACTGCCCGTGCTACATTAATAAGTACTCTAAGTTGAGATGTAAACCTTACGTGTAAAGAATAATGTCAACATTAAGTAAAGGTGTTATCTTGGAATTTTCTCTTAAAATTTAACAGTAAATAAATAATTTTAAGAAACCAGCATATATTAAAGACAAATAGGATAAACACTTACAGCCATGTGTTCCTTCAGTCAGGTTATGCCATTGATTAAACTGGCCCCCTAATTACAGAAAGTGATATAAATGATACTTTTTCTGTTCTTCTATTCATGGTTTTAAGAAGATCCAATATCTATGTTCTTGCTAATTCCAAAATCCAAAAAGAATCAGGCATGTTTACTGCAGGAAAAAAGTATAGGTAACTGACATAATGGATCTGGATACAAGTTTATCACAGAGCTTACATCATTCCTCACACTCGGTATGGCAAGGTTTTCCGCATTTTTTATTCCAAGAGTAGTCAGCTCCCGCAAAGTTGTCTGCATTCAGTTTCCAAAATGTTTTGACTATAACCCCATGAAAGAACTAGAAACACGGGTATTTCAAGAAAAAAAATATATTTGTGATTGATGTAAGCACTTGCCCAGAACTTCATTGTAATGGAGAACTGACCATACGGCGTGATACATATGGTTGAGAACTCCATTTTTTGGCCCAACCAACTTCACGCAGCTGATCAAGTGCATCTGTAACAGCATCACTGTCTTTCTGCAGGAACTTGCATTTATCAAATTATGGCACAATTACGGATACATTAGCAGGATATGGAAATTGTTACTCTCCCTTGAAGTTCTCACTAAAATAGCATATATCTGGATTAGAAAGAAGATAAGCACTACATACACATAAATGGAACCAATATTTATCCACATGAAAGATTCCAAATAATAACAAACATATGAATGGCAACCAAAACAAACTCAAAAGAAACAAAAGATGTAATCATTATTTTCTGCATTCCATATAGCTTTAGCTGAAGGGCAGTAGACAACCATATTTAGTCGGGTGCCATGCACGTGGGCCTTGGGATTTAAAATGAGCACGTGGGGGGAGCCCCAACACCACCAACCCAACGACCCCCAACCCCCCAAACCACACCACCACCCCCCCCCCCCCCCCCCCCAACACACACCCCCACATATTTTCCCCTTTTCTTTCATATATATATTTCATATCATTCAGCCCACATCTAGCCCACCCTAGCCTACTCCAGCCCACCCCAGCTCGAATTTCTGGTTCTGCCCTTGCATCCAGTAGACAACACACAACTCTCATCGGACTCATATCACACTCATTGTACTAGACATCAGGCTGATCACTTTTATTCCCGGATTCTAACCTATCTCTAGGCATACTTGATACTTCAATATTACCAAATTTTGTTTCTAGAAGAGAAACTACCGAGTAGCTGACTTTTAATTTATTCAAGTAGAGAAACATCAAACCTAGGAAGCTCGGACGGTCCAAGAATCGATGCAGTGTCCGTGTCACGTCACGTCTGACACAACACACTCCAAAAAAAGGCAAGGACGCGACGAATATTAGCAAAATTCTAAAGGAAACCCAAAAAAAAATTCCCATAATTTCTTCAAATTTAACCAATTAGAAGCAGATTGAACAAAGCTTCCAAATTGTGCTCAGAATATCAGAAAAAAATCCTACCGAATCCAAAAAAGAAGAAGAGAAGAGAAGAGGACCTTGGCAATGGCGGCTTCGAGAGTCGTCAGGTCGACGCCCGGCGCCGCTGCTGAAGCTCCGATCCGCCATTTTCGGTAGGATCTCGAGCTGCTCAGCTGAGGTTCCGGCGGAGGAAAGCTAGGGTTTGGTGGAGGGAAGAAAGAGGTGAGAGGAATCGCCATTGATTTCCCACCGTTAGAGAAAGGATAATGCATTAGGCGCGAGAATTGTCCGTTTTTATTGTGAACTACAAAGTGGAACTCATCACCGCGCGGTGAGATTACCGGTGGGAAAATCTATTATTATCCTAAGGGCCAACTGCCATTCTGCCAAGGGGTTTTTCTTTTGGTATACTGAATACTACCCGAAAATTCTATATTTCTGAAAATCAAATTCCTAGTAATTAATTACCTAAAAAATTACATTTTCATGTTGGTGACTATATAAATATTTTCCCAAAAAAATGATAAGAAACGAAAAAAAAGAAAAAAAAAACCAAAAAGAAAATAATGTCAAAAAGAAAAATAAAACATAAAAATGATAAAAAATGATTAAAAAAAGGAAAAAAATGACAAAAACAAAAAAAAAGGAAAAAAAATCAAATAAAACAACCAAAAAGAACAAAACAAAAAAAAACGCCAAAAAGCGATAAAAAACGATAAAAGCGGAAAAAATCAAAAAATTGACAAAACAAAAAAAAACGATAAAAAAGAAATAAGACAAAAGAACAAATTTAAAAAATGACCAAAAACGAAAAAGGAAAAAACAACAACAAAAAAGGATAATAAATTACCAAAAAACGACAAAAAGATAGTGGATATGACTGTCAGAAATTTGGACAGCCCTAAAATAGACTTGCTGGACAAGTCTATTTTAGGACTGTCCAAATTTTTGGCAGTCCGGATAGTGAATAGGACTACCAAAAATTGGGCACTCCTAGGACTGGTAGCAGTATCCAAGAAGCTGGAAGAATACATTGATAATATTATCGGGTATAGATTGCATAATAAGCTAAAGATTACAAATAAGATCTTTACCAACCAGAAAACACATGTTCATAACTAATTAAAGGATCAATGAGTAGACTATTAACATTAGCAATACCCTTACTGTAGGAGTCTTGCGTGCAAAAGTAATCATACGTGTAAAAGTTAAATATGATACAATATATTATGTCGATAATAGTTTATTAAGGTATAAACATAAGTCGGCAAGATCAAATGTTGAAAGCTAAATGCTAACGGAGAAAATTTACATAACACAATGTCATCCAGTAAAGTTTGGTTATTGTGAATTGGAAGTTCCAATGAATTGGTCTCTACAATTTCGTTAATGTTAATTTGGGAATTGAAAATCGCTAGGGAATCTCAATTTCCACTTCTGTATACAAAATTGAGTAACAAAAAGTCGGGCATTATGAATGACGTGTTAAAATGTGTACAAGGTAACTTTTACTCCTAGTTAAAAAAATGATGGTTATTAGTTATTACATCAAAAGTTTCTCTGGTCACTGATATTTAGAATGTAATCTTATATCTCAAAATGAAAAGGTAATAGTATCCACAATTCATGTCGAAAAATTTAGGATTGTCACAATTTCTGGCAGTGCTAAATACTTCTAGAACTGCAAGAAAAGTGGACACTGCTGAAATGGACTTGCTGTATGGACTGCCCAAATTTCTGGCAGTCCTACAAGTATTTAGGACTGCCACAAATTGTGGCAGTCCGAAAGTCAACTTGGTCGACTGCATGGTAGTCCTATAGTCGACTTGGTCGATTGTAATTGCTAGAAATTAGGGTTTATTTTCATGCATTGTTTGTGAGGAGCCATTTGGTGCCATCTCTGAAATTGGAATGAGAAGGAAACTAAAATTTATTAGGGTTTATTTCCATACATTGTTTATGAGAAGCATTTGGGTGCCATCTCTGAAGTTGGAAATGAGAAGGAAACTAGAATTTATTATGGTCTATTTCCATGCATTGTTTGTGATGAGCCTTTGATGAAGATGGAAATGGTGGAGATGAAGAAGTATAAATTTTTGGAGGTTTTGGGAAGATAGAGAGAGTACAATATTGGAATGAACGTAAAAATTTGGGTTTGGGGCATGTTGGGTTGGGACAGCCCCAAGTGTAAAAAACTGGACTGTTCTGCATAATTTTTCCTCAAACCTTGGCTAGTCCTAATCCGGACTAGCCCTGAGTAACTTTTGATGTGTCCTTACAATTTACCTTAGAAAATTGTAACAATAAAAAACCGTTAGGATTAAGAAAAAAATCAGTGTTAGAAAATGCTTGTTTTGGTGTAGTGAAATATCATAATGTAGTATCATAATGTAGGTTTTGGATGAACCATTATCATGTTTTTTTCTTCCAAATTTTTGGGTTGGATTTTCGCCACAGCCACGGACTGGAAGAACGTTGGTTTGTAGAAAATTTCTACAGTCATATATGTTGTCAGAACTCTACAATTAGAAGTGTCAATTTTTTTTACAATCCTAAATAAAATAAGACATGTCAGAACTTAGTTTTGGCAATGTACATGAACCATGTTTCTCAAATTAACAATGTTTTTGTCATAATATAGGAAGATGCGTGGGAATCTTATATTCTGAAATTCCGGACCTGGTTACAAATTTGCAATCCAACCATCTGGAAAGGTTTGTATCGTAACAGTAAACGAGTCATTCCATCCAAACCCAACAATTGATTCTTCAAGTTGCACAACTGAAAATATTAACGTTTCTAGAAAAAAAAAATATAAACTTTGACTCTGAATGGTAGGATGCTGACCAAATTTTATTTTGCCCTTCCTATGTTGTTATTTTTAAAGGTAAATTATAAAGACACGTCCAAAGTTAGACTAGTCCAGGATTGGGGTCGTTCAATTTAGAGGAAAAGTTGAGGGTTGGGGCTAGACAAACACCCCAAAATCCCCTCAAACCCTCTCAAACCTACTCATTTTAACTTTCACTCAATCTCTCTCTCTCTCTTCGAACTCCTAAACTTCTTCTTCTCCACCACCTCATTCTTCTCCAAAACCCTAATATTCTTCCCAATCTTATTCCAAATTTCGCAGATAGCACCCAAACTTTCTTCACATTAAAGATACAAATCTTGTTCATAATCTTCTTCCTCTATCTTCTCAATCTCTTCATTTGGTATTTTGTTATTTTTCATTTATTTAGCAAAAAATGTTTCCTAATCCTTGTTATAACTAAATATCATAATGTAGGTCCTGAATGAACCATTGTGTGTTTTTGATTATTTTTTTTTTTCAAATCTTTGGGTTGGATTTTTGTCATAGCCACGGGCTGGAAGAACTCTGTAGAAAATTTCTACAGTCAGTATGTTGTCACGGCTCTAGAATCCTGAATATTTTGACAGTCCTAAATAAAACAAGGTTTTTTTAGGGGCACCACAACTTCTTCTAGGGGGCAGCCCAAATTTTTTTGAAAAAATTACAAGTTTGCCATAGGTTTTTTTTACTAGGGGGCAGCCCATAATTTACTATAAAAGCCAAAGTTGTTTTATTTCTTCTCTCTTTCTTCCTCTATTACTTCTCTTCCTCCACTCTTCCTCCACTCTTTTTTTTCTCCTCCTCATAAAAACCTAGAATTAACCTAACCTAGGTGAAATTGTCCCCCCACCTAAATTTGTTAAAGAATTAACCCTTCACTTCTCCCATTTATTTGTAAGTCGTCGAATTTATTTTTGTGTAATGTTTTAACCTAAATTTTACATATAAAAGTTGAATTTTGTGTTTAATGTAGAAAGAAATAGAAAATGGAACAACCCAGACCATCAAATGCTGGAAACTCTCCTCCCACAACGTCCGAAGAACACTTTGACGCATCGGAAGGGCCTCGTGGTAACTACACTTTAACTTTATTTCGGATGAAAAATTGGATTTTGACACAGAGGACCGCCACTTGTCTGGCAGTCCCTCTCATGGATTTGGACTGCCACATATGTGGCAGTCCTATATATGTGAGGGACTGCCACATATGTGACAGTCCTATATATGTGAGGGACTGCCACATATGTGGCAGTCCTATAGATGAGGCAGTCCTTTTGACTTTTGACTTCTATTGTAGGAGTTGCGATCTTCGGTACATGCTCCAATTGCAACCGATGTAGGGCATTTATTTTGGACTGATCTTTCGTTTCAATCAAGCGACGATACGGTACAATGGTGTCGAGAAGTTGGACGGAAAAACAACTTAGTTCTAGTGGTATCCAGATCGTGCCGAAATTGCCCGGGACGACACAGTGTGATGGTTGGCTGTGAAAGAGGTGGTGTGTTGAGATCGCACAAGAAAGCCACAGTTATCCAAAATAAAGTTCCATGAAAGAAGCTGGAACGAGGAAATGTGGTTGTCCATTCACGATCCAGATTAGAAACGAAGAAGAAGGAAAATGGTCTGTACAAGTGAAGAATGGAACCCACAATCATGAGATTGCCGAGACACTATTGGGTCATCCGTATGTCGGACGGTTGAACCCTACAGAGAAGAAGATAGCCGAAGACTTGTCCACTTTCGGTGTTGCACCGAGACAAATATATTCAGTCATACGGCATGAAGATGAGAAGAACATGTCTACGATGAGGTCAATATACAACGCCCTATCTTCTTCGAACGCTATCCGGACCAAATCAAGAATGGCGATGCAAGAAGTGCTGAAGTTGCTTGCCGATAATCATTACGTTGAGTTCCATAGAAGACATTCCCAGAGTAATGAAGTAGTTTCAATATTTTAGGCTCATCCAGATTGCATAAGTCTGGCCAGGTCTTTTGCCGACGTGTTAGTCCTTGATTGCACGTACAAGACCAACAAGTTCAAGATGCCTCTCCTTCATATTGTCGGATTCACCTCTACTCGAAAAACATTCCCGGTGGCATTTTGCTTCATGAAGAGTGAAAAACTTGAAGACTACACATGGGCATTGGAGAAACTGAAAACACTTTACACCGGTCATACAGAGCCGTCAGTTCTTGTGACCGATAGAGAGTATGCCCTAATTAATGCTATTCATATTGTTTTTCCTCAAGCGGATACATTGCTATGCACTTGGCATGTCAATCGTAATATTCAAGTCCAATGTAAGTTGAAGTTTCAGAAGGAGGAAGGTAAAATTGACATGCAAAATTTTTAAGAATTCTCCAATGACTGGAATTGTGTGTGGCAAGCCTCTACGATTGACAGTTACGATGCCGCATGGTACATGTTCAAGGAAAAGTGGGAGGCGAGGGAGCCGGCATGCATTTCATACATCAAAGATACATGGCTTGAACCGCACAAAGAACACTTCGTCTTAGCATAGATGAATTTGGTGAAGCATTACGGCACAACAACTACCAACCGTGTCGAAGGAGCACACTCTGTAGTGAAGAGACAACTAAAATCATCTCTCGGCAACTTTGTCTCTGTTTGGCAAGCTATACATCTATTGGTAGAGCGGACGGTGAATGAAATTAAGGCATCATTTGAAATGAGCTTAAATATAGTCAAACATGAGCATAGAAAGGATGTACTGTTAGATGCTTTAGTTCGCGTGGTATCTCACACGGCGTTGACATTAATATGTGATGAGATTGAAAGGTCACAGAACTATTCATCTAGGACTGCCACACCCAGGACAGTCCTACACAAGTGTTGGACTGCCCTGGGTGTGGCAGTCCTAGATGAAATGTTCTGTGATCAAGTCACAGAACTATTCATCTAGGACTGCCACACCCAGGGCAGTCCTTCACAAGTGTTGGACTGCCCTGGGTGTGGCAGTCATAGATGAAATATTCTGTGATCAAGTCACAGAAGAATTCATCTAGGACTGCCACACCCAGGGCAGTCCTTCACAAGTGTTGGACTGCCCTGGGTGTGGCAGTCCAAGATGAAATATTCTGTGATCAAGACAGAGAAGAATTCATCTAGGACTGCCACACCCAGGGCAGTCCTTCACAAGTGTTGGACTGCCTTGGGTGTGGCAGTCCTAGATGAAATGTTCTGCGATGAACATTTCAACACAAGTATCCAACACATATCCAACACAAGTATCCAACACATATCCAACACAAGTCCAACACAATTATCCAACACATATTCAGCACAAGTATCCAACACAAGTATTCAACACATATCCAACACATATTCAACACAAGTATCCAACACATATCCAACAGAAGTATTTCAACACAAGTATCCAACACAAGTATTTCAACACAAGTATCCAACAACATGTTCGACACCCAAAAATATCAACATTCAAAAATATTTCAACACAAGTATCCAACAATATGTTCGACACCCAAAAATATCAACACCTAAAATAGCCAACTTCAGACAATCAGACAATCATACTACATATCATGGCGCACCTTCGAACGTGTAATGCCCGTGATTCGTATTACGTATTCTGTATACGTGTACGTATCTCAGACCCGTATTTAGACTTGTCCTAGCTAGATAGTCTTGGGTTCTTGTATTGGCTCGATTTGGCCTGGCTTGGTTCGGGTTGGGCTTGGATTGGTTTGGCTTGGTTTGGGCTAGCATGAACCCCTACCTACCACCACTACCATTTATTAACCCCAACTCCTTTCTCTCTCCTCATTACTCTTCTTCTTCTCCTTCATTAACTCTCCACCTACCAGGAAGAGGTCTAGGCAAGTGCAACTTGCTTCATGGAGGAACTCCAATTTTATTGCTTCATTCTCTTCCTTACAGCATTCTAACTTACCTTAGAACTTGACATTTCTACTTTCCATGACTAGATTCTTGTAGATCTATATTTACACTATTTTCGAATTTCTTGGGTTTTGATCTACTTAATCTTGTTATTTCTGAGTTTTGATGTTTCCATATTGTAGAGAATTTCGTTCTACCCCATTTTGACCTATGGAAGTTCGGATTTGGGCTCCGGATGATGGAGTTATGGAGCTTGAGAAGTTGGCTCTCACGGTGTTCTTCTCAGAATTTTGGGGAAGATGAACTGTGTTTGACTTGACCGCATGAACATTTCATGCGGCAAGTGTCCTCCCAGTCGCATGCATTATTTGAACCGCATGAGATCCTAAGCCATCTAGCCGCATGCGCCCTCTTACCTATGCAGCCGCATATGTGCCCGCCATACTTAACCGCATGACCCGGATTCGTTCGAGCCGCATAGGCTCCACTGCTCCTTCAGCCGCATATGCATTCATTGCTCCTGGCCGCATATGTACAGCCCCTCTCGGCCGCATGGGTACTCTCCCCTCTGAGCCGTATGTCCCTTTTCTTTACTGGCCGCATGAGATCCGGTTACTTTCTGGCCGCATAAGGCCCAGTCTTCTCCAGCCGCATAACCCGACTCCCTTAGCCGCATGAACTCAACACCCTGAGCCGCATGAACTTAAACTCCCGCTAGCCGCATATGCCACTGTCATTCCCTGGCCGCATAAGACCCGACTTCTTGAGCCGCATGTCCCTGACCTTCCCGAGCCGCATGCCCCCACCCCTCCCTGGCCGCATGGAACTTGATCCCGCCAGCCGCATGAAGCTTACTTCCCTCCGGCCGCATGATACTCTGCTGCATGACCCTGAACTCCCCTAAGTCGCATGCATTCCCTTAGACCCGAGTCCCCTCCAGCCGCATGGGCTGCTCCCTCCTCGGCCGCATGAGATCATTCTTGGCCGCCTATGCTCGAGCCGCATGGCTCTTTTCCTGGCTTGTATTTTATTATTTTAATGATCGTACTTGTAACCCCTGTATAATTTGAGTTTTATGGTGTACACTTTTACCCCTATTATATATTTTTTTACACCCATTTTATATCCTTACGCCTTTTTGTCCCGAACTTGATAATCCCGATTTGATTGACATGATTGAAATGATAATTGTACCTAGCATGGTGTGACCAAGAACTGACAATGCTTGATAGTGGCCCGCCGTGGTGCACTCCTGATATGATAACTTGACCTGATAGCCTGACCTGCTAATTAATGACACGACAGTGACCCGTAGTGGTGCACTCTTGACAAGTACCCTGACAATGCTTGATAGTGGCCCGTCGTGGCGCACTCTTGACAAATCAATTCTTTGGCCTGGACACCGTAGATGATTGTGCTTGTATAAACTACTAGTCCGGTTGCGTCTTGCATCATGTCTAGGGCATGATCCCTGAGTACCACGGTCAGGGATTCATACTGAATCTGGCTAGGTTAATGACTAGATAAATCAAATAGTTCATGGAGAATTTTCCAGTTACCTGTTGCCCCTTTGGTCCCGGCCTTATATATATATACATGGAATTTGTTGCTATCCGTCGAGATGAGCACACTTCCAGCCCGCCGTCGAGTGTGGTACCTTAGGACACATGTATCTTACTACAGTGTGTCTGCTATATCATGCTATCTTTTTCTTTTCTTGCTGGGATCACTCAGGTAGTAACAAACAGGTAACCGGACTTGGAATCCTCATTGCATCTTGCTAGTAACTAGGCCTGTGATAACCCTAGTTAGTTAAAGTATCAAGCCGTACTTATTGTTTGGCCGTGATTGTTGGATGGGGTTCAATCTGTCTAGTCTTGTCTTGATCCTATACAAGATTGTTATATATCTTGATTTCTTATATTTCCCTTGCCGATAAATGGTGGGAGAATCCAAGTTCCGTTCAGATGAAGGATTACAACCCCGGTCCTTGTTTGATTTACGGGTTGTAACTTGGTTATCTGAATAGTCCCATGGTTACCTCATCGTATATCACCTGTTATGTTTTTCCTTAATTCCTGTCTTTATTACCTTATTATTATTGTGCTAATTGCTGGTTTTAGTTCCTAAGTGAAGCCTCCTTTGTGGCACTTGCTCGTTCTGGGGTCTGACCTAGCTGGTTTTGTATGGCCAGATACCGGAGCAGCAGTAAAGGATCTACCTGCTTTTCAGCCCGATGGTGACCGTCAGGCGTAACCAGGGCAACGAGTGGATTTCTTTTTGTTCTTCCACTGCAATTGTACATTATTCTTTTGAGGCATTTAGCCGACGAGCACTTGTTAGCTCGATGCACTTTACCTTCTGTCTGCCTACAGGCTGTAATCATGATTGGCAACTCGAGGTTGATCATGTATGACTTAACGCTTGCTAGTCCTCATATTTTGTACGACTAGCTTCATGATCATCTGGATATGTAATGTTTGGGATGCCTTACAATTGTATATTTGGTGGTCTGACATCTTGTAACATCTACTTACTTGTTTATGATTGAGACACTAGGCTTGTTATTGACCATAGGAGACTGATGGCTTGTAGATAAACCCTCATATTTCTAGACAGCCGTGACCGTATAGTGGAGTGGATCCCATTTCATTATACGTAGCTGGCTATGTCTGCCCCCGCTCTCCAGTATTCTGGTTCTGGGGCGTGACAGAACGAGACTCCGCATTACGCATGAATGGGAACTCAACCTCGTCGTCGATGCACTCAAGCTCGTTGGCGACCAAGGTACTAGTGTCACTTTGGCAAGTGCTCCGAAGTGTCTTGGCCAGTTCCTTCGCCCTTCTAGACTGTAAATGAAAGTATAATTGAATTTAGTATACAAACATGAAAATCTCAAACTAATTACTAATGCGGAACTCACCATCTTCACCAATGAAGCATACAAGATGTTTTTCGAAGGAAGATTTCCAACAGCTACTACGGCCTCGGGACCCGGGTTTGTAGGGTTCAACAACTTAGGATGTCCGACCCGCCGGAAGTACGGCATGTAGTCCTCGCTGCAGTCGGCCATCTGGGTGACCGGTTGACTCTCATCTTTCCCAAGCAGGTGCCTTTGCCACTCGGAGTAGAAGTCGGTCACCCAGTCGAAATACGCCGGTTTGTAGTTCAATGGTTGGGTCTTGCGGGGAGGTTCCAACATCTGTAGTGTGCGCTTCGACACACTTTGCACGAAGCCAAACTGCCGAAGTACACGATCAGGCATGTACGGCTCCGTGATATCATAGCATGTGATCATGCCATGAAATAAAAAAACTTGTTGGAGGTTCCGGACTCGCGGTAAAGATAGGCGAGAATACCGCTACCCCACGATATATCAATAAAGTCATCCACGGGTAATAAATTGAGCATGTACCTCGCATGTATCGAGGTTCTGGACTTGTCCGAAATGTCCACCGTTCCTAGGACGAACAGCATGTAAGCACGGGCCACCGTGTCGACCAACTCATCATCATCCTCATCCAATTCCATATTCGTGAAGTGCTCCACCAGAAATGACAGAGGAATTCCATATGATTTCTTGAAGCCGGAGAGAGTTGTAAAACTAGTTTCCTCAAGTCCAAGGTTACTTGAGACAAACTTGACGATCTTCGAGTACCATTTTGTGGATTTTTCATTTCTGTAATGTTCTTTGGTCATGACGCGACCGGTAACTGGTAGCTCCAGTATCTGGTAGACGTCGTCAAGTGTGTAATGGTCATCTCCCCGCATGGGAGATGAAACGTGTTGGTCTCCGGGTGCCATCTCTCCACAAAGACAGATATCAGGGCACTATCCATTGCCCAATAGGCATAATCTGCCAAATTATGCAAACCTCTCGGTACGATTTTAACCTGGACGGCCTCCGATAAGCTTCTAAACGGCCAAGACACGGTTTTCTTCCCGTGACTCACAGCCCTAAGGATACGATATGTCCTCTGTATATCAAACAACATATAAAAACATAAAAAATATGAAATACATATAGATATCATATACTAAACTGGTAGCTTACAAAAGTAATGTACATACCGGTGTAGCTCCCCTTCCCGAATTTTTTTAAATATTTTTATTATTATTTATTATCAATATTATCGAGGATATTATTATACAATATTATTTTATTATTATGGGTTATATTATTTTGTCAAATAAATATTATTATATGCAGTCATATCTATACGATAGGCCCTAGACTGAAAATAGATTATATATTAAAAATATGGAATGATAGAGTGTTAAGTCTATATATGATACAGGTGCAAATATGGATCTGAATATATAGGAATATATTCGTAAGTAAATAAGGTATATATATTTGAATATAAAAAATATATATATAGATATATATTCGAGGACATATATGTAATGTGTATATAGATATACGTGAGTATGTAGGTATATGTATATAAATATATATATAATATACATGTGTATATTTGTATTTGTATATAAATATATATTATAAAAATATGTGCATGTATATTTGTACGTATAAATAAATATGTACACACCAAACACTCTGCCCTCCAAATATGACTTGTACCACTGCCTAAAGCAACAAGTGCAAATGGTGGTGGCCTCTGTTATTATTATGATTATATAGAGTAGTAGTGAATTGAATTGAATTGAATTGAAACAAATGAATGTTAGAACTGAATTGAATTGAAATTCAATTCAATTCATCTCAATATATATTAGTTGCAAGTAGCAACAACAACATACATGCATGCAATCACACGTCAGCTTAGACCAAGTTGTGGTTGGTTGCCATCAGCTATACAACATGGCCAACCATGTAGAGCCATTTATACAAAAACTATTGATTGAGCAATGAAATAAAAAAACCACATGAGAAGCAACAGCTATAGAATCAAAGCCAGCCAATGGGCCAGCAACCGAGCGCCCATTGTTCCCCAACCCGAGCAAGCAAGCAGCCAACCCCCTGTAAACCAAACCAGCCCAAAACACTGGTGCTTCATTTCCAGCCCGAGAGGCTTATATGCCTATTCGCATATATAGGAACGTAGGGAGATCGACAGAGAGAAAGAGAGGAGCACGAGATTTTCGAAAACCCTAACCACCTAACGCCGCCACCACCCTACACACCTCCTGGTGACCCCCTCTGTGGGCGTGTGCCGCCGCGCGACGGCCACCGCCGGCCGGCAAGCGCTCGCACGCGCCTGGGACAGAGACAACACTCAACAGCGAACACCCCAAGGTACCTATGTTTCGATCCCCATATCTTTCACTGTAGTCGATTGTTTTTGAAAATGTAAAATCCTATGAACAGACTACTTAACCCTCTCTCAACCCCTTCTATTACAATCGTTTGGTTTTTCCTAGATAAATCGTATTAATTCCTGAAAGTTCAGGAAAAACCTGTTCGAAAAACAGGGTATATACTGTCCAATCACCCAAGTTTGGCGATCGATCCCGATCGATCCAATACAATATTTGAAAAACTATTTGAAAACAATTATAGACAACCTGTAGGACTTCACGACCCTTTTTGTGGATTCGAAAATCATCGACTACGCGTCGAGAATTCGAATCCCAAAGTTTCCCAAAAACCTGTTTTAAAAACTAGAAAATTGTCCGATACCACGTCCGTCCCGCCATTCCGGGCGACGTGGTCGCGAACCGAAAGCATCGAAAGCTGCGTATCGGCTTCGTGGTCGTGTGGGCTTTGACGGAATTCAAATTGGTCGCGTGTGCGCGACGAATTTGATGCGTATCCGTCGAAATTCACCGTATCGTGCACGTTGTAAATTTCTCAATTACTTTGTGCACGTTCGTCAGATCAAGACGAAACTTGCACCATCAGGACCGTATCATTTTTCTGGTCCTGTATGCCAAGTTTGGTCCGATTCTGAGACCGTTGATGAAATCACCGTTTTGCGGGCCCCACGGTCCCACTCAACGGGCGATTTTGTGCACGGCCCGCCGGAATCCAACTCTGGACATACGGTTGGGTTCGTATCGAAAAATTGGATTCGTAGACATGTAGTTTGATGACTTTAGAGACCGTTGACTCTGGCACGCTTTTCGGTGCAAAGCGGGTCCAACGGCGGACATCGTTTTTGTCCGAAATTACCGTTTTGCCCCTGTGTCCAGAATTAGACTTAAGGACAGGCAATCCTAGCTAATTTGACTATTCTGAGATCATTGGTATTGTCTATTTCAGCATCCGGGGACTGTTGTACGGGTTTTGACTATTGGGGCACATTGAGTAGTTCAGACTGTCGGTTTCACCAGCAGAGGACCATAGGCGAGTACAGTTTATTGTCTGCATTTCGATATTAATTTTTACTATATTTCATTGATTGGCCATTGGTTATGTGATTATTTTCTATTAAAATTGTTGAGTCGGGAATGAGAAGTACCAACGATGTGTGATCTGACCTTAGACAGTGTAGACAGTGTAGACAGTGATTCATTATTTCTTGTAGACAGTGTAGACAGTGATCTATTTATTTCTTGTAGACAGTGTAGACAGTGATTTATTTATTACAAAGTAGACAGTGTAGATCATGATTTTTACTGCATTTAAATTGTGTAGATCGTGTTTATTATTTTGTAGACAGTGTTTTTTTATTGCAATATTTTCTGTAGACAGTGTAGCTTTATACAATGTAGACAGTGTAACTTAGACAGTGTAGACAGTGTAACTTAGACAGTGTAGACAGTGTAACTTTAGACAGTGTAGACAGTGTCGCATAATTGTCCCGAGACCGATCACATATCAAAGGTACTTCTAGCAGTTGGGGAAAGTCTGTTGTGTCTATTTATTTACTATTGGTTTTCTGTATTTCCTGTTTATTTTTAAAACTCATAATTGATGTCTAACCTTTGTGTTATAGTCATTTTCTTTATTGAGATTGCATTCAGTGAATTGTGCTCGTTCCATTCCTGACTGGAAACCAACATTTTCAGGTTAGCCGTGGATTCACTTAGCTTGGGGAGTGACGGGAATACTTGCAGACAAAGGCCTAGAGACTAGTTAGATAGTCGAGTTATAGTCATTCAATATTGTACAAGTTTATATTTTCTGCAAATGTAAAACTTGTGATCTTTGTAAGTTAAATTAATTTTGGTGAATGAGCATTGTTTGTGATTTTGATCTTCATGGCCGTGACAGCGTTCTACCGCCGACACTGCGGCCTAGGCTGGCTTGGATGCGTCTCGTATCCGTTTAAAAAAAAAATGGGTGCGGATCGTGACAAGTTTTTGTGGTGGCCCATGCAGGTCGGTCTTCGCAAATCATGCGAACTCGTGATAGTACTTAAGTTAGTTGTACTATTGCGAGCCTACGACTAGAAATGCTCATTCACGAATTATAAATTAATTTAATTTAAGAGAATGACTAGGACTAGGAGTCCCTTATACAAATTTGCCGATGGGTAGTCTAGGCCATACAATTTAGGATGAGAGTTATTAATTTTGATAGTTTGTCAAATCTCCATAGGTACACTATTACCTCTTGATTGGAAGATATGGTCCAATGTGGATAGATTATTCACTTGGAGAGGCAGAACTTCCTGGAATTGATGATCTCACCTAGATGAATTATTCAATTCCTTCTCATTGCCTCTTTAGATATCATCCTCACATTTAGTCCAAATTGCCTATTTAGTTCCTATTTACCCCAGGAATTATTATTTCTGATTGGGTTATCCATATGCGAACCTCGAGTTAGTTTCGATTCAAGTTTTTCCTCAAAGGTTTGAATACACATGGAATAGATATTAGAATGTTTGTGTATCTTTTGTCTTCAGTTATTTCCTCCCCTCTCAATCTTTTATTTTAAGGGTTTATAGGGAAAATATTTATGCCTTATTTCATAGTCAACTTGTTTGGATCTCTAGAAGCTCAGGGATTTATTTACAGATATAGTACGAGAATGTTAGTTAACTCATAATGGCAGGACAGCAGCGCACTGTCGCCATTTAATTAAATTTTGGAGACTATGGATACCCTGCGGCCAGCAGCGCACTAGCGAGACACAACCGCTAGAGGTGAAATTAGTTTAAAAAATATAGGTGATGAGGTATTGCCAAAACTATGGCTAGTGGTCCTCTCTTGATCGTAGATACCCTTGAGCCAATATTGGATAGAGTTAAGAAAGGTTCGATTTTGTATCATGTTGAGTTACGAAACTAAGGGTTTACCACAGCCTGAGTATACGGGCGAGGCGTAATCTTCGGTGAAATGACTTCAAACATGATTACCAGTTTAGGATACCATAGAGGATAGAAAAGTTTCCTGTGTGTCCCATAAGATCCGAAGCCAATATTAGTGGAAGTTTTATAAGTTGGGTAGCACGTCTCCCGATCTAGCATTTCGTGGTCCTTGTGATCTATTGACGAGGATATTGATTAACGCTAATAGGTTTACCTAGAATATGGAATTTAGAAGACCATAACCCATTGGTTGAACAAGGTCTTATGAATAAGAGGATAGTAGGATGACAGTATAAGCAAGAAACACCTGGTAAGGTTTGATTTTCGCAAAACTCGAACTATTTGTGCATTCTTTCAAAAATCTCGCATATTTGTATTTCGACTATCTTGACCAATGTTGCTACTACAGCCTAGTTTTGCAAGCTCACTCTGTTCTCGAGCTTGATTCAAGACATATGTTTAGTAGGGACGCCTGCTGACATATTATCTAATCAGAATCGAGGTATTACGGTCTGATCAACCGTAGTGCACTCGGTTCGCTCTCTCTTTGATTAATCTACGTGGATTGAGATATCAAGGTATATATGATCTCATCCGCGACTGCTTTGACAATTCCTCTTGAATTATATGTTCGCCTTTGAATCATGAAATTGTATTCAGTAACATCACCCTTGAACTCTTTATTGTTTTTTTCTTTCACTGATTTGGAAAGGCAGAAGCTCGTAATTGGTAGAGAGATACCGCGTATCCCCATGGCTATGATAGTTGTATACACAAGTATAGCTACCATCGGCCAGCCATGCGATCGAGTTACGCGTTCTCCTCTCGACCCCAAACTGTATCGGGACTTTCAAGCCATCTAAAATTAAGAATGATTAGGGTTTTACCCTTAGTCGTAATGCCAACCCAGGAGACTATCTATTCTCAAGGAACAATTCATTGTGTCTCTAAATATTTTCTTGAATATTGCCTTTACTTTCAACCCTTGTGCCTTGACTCAACCGTCCCTCGACCAAAGCCACAGTTTAGACATGAGATGAATAGACAAGGCTAAGGATAATAATTTACCGTGACTATGGCAGACACTCATCCCGAGATTGGTTTCCAACAAATATTACTCTAGTTATGTAAATTTTATTATTAAGACCTAACTAGTGTTGGAACACCATAGTCACTAGCTTAGCCAATACCATAGCTTAAATACCCTGTCAAATTGTGATATAACAGTTGTCAACAACAATTCATGATCACTGCAGCCCATACTACTAGAACCCTTATGACCATAGTCTGGCAGGTTTGACACAACTAAAGTTTCACGACCCAATTGTCAGAAATCTTTTAGATGACGTGCATTAGAGTTAGTTACCCCGTCGATAACCCTTGTATACTACGGACGAGAAGGTCATCCTATTTTATCGACCATGTGTCATGGTACCCACTCGTAATTTTATTTATTGAGGAACGATCCTTGAATTGACTTATATCTACCGTATCCTGTTACGCCGTACCTTATTCTTTATTAACAAGAGTCGGGGTACGATTTCCGGACTTTTGGAATTCTTCTAGTCTCATTATTCCTAAAACTATATCCTAGCTTCTAAGGTAGGTAGACTGTAAGCCTCCTAAAATTTTGGGATATACGAAGATTTTTGATTGATTAGAATAATTTCCATTAGCATGATAATTAGTGCCCCTTGGACTCCCACTTTTCATTTAGATCATTTTGTGTCCCCGGCCGTCTCATTAACATTCGGAGCACGAGACCAGTTGTTACCTTCCAATAAATTTTATATGTAAGATCTAGACGAGTCCACCTTCATCTAGGTATATCATGTCCTACTCAAACCCGTCCCCTTGTACTCTATTTTTATGGTACGACTTTCAGGTAGAAAGGACTAACTATAACCCTTACCATAATACTGATAAACTTCCCAATTACAATTAGAGACTCAACCTTGACTCAATTCATTCGACCCGACATATGGTGGCGATCTACTCGAAGCCACTACGCACATGTCACTAGTGTGTCACTCAATTGTGTCTTTTCGTGCTATATAAACACAAAAGCCATGGAAGACGCATTTTTGGGCTTTAGGGACCAAGCTAACCAACCAGACTGGCAACTCGCTCAACCCTTGAATAGAAACATATTCTAGGATACCCTAACCTAGTAAAAATGGGTTATCGTTGGGACCTTGTTCAGTCTGTATGGATTGAAATTCAGGGTTCATCCAACTAACGATTGGTGTCCAATCGGAGAACCCATTAAGATCCAGTTAAACCATCCATGCATACCACCATAGTTGACTATAAAATCGGACTACTTGAGATAGGTCCCTATACCGATTATGTAGCCTCCATCTCGTAGAATGTGAAGTCATTCGTAACCCTTATCCCGTCTACCTAGGAGTTGCGATACGATCTTGTATTGCATTTATATCCCTTGTTTGTGTTTAAATAGCCACGGGAAAGATCACAATCTTGATTTTCCAAATTTTGTTCTATTTTGGAATCTTGTTTAGAACTTCAAGAACAAAATTTCTGTATTGCATGGATTGCAAGCTCTCTAAGAAATGAAGGGCTCTCGATTTGGCAAGTGACTGGACTAGAGTAGCCAATCTAGCAAATAAGTCAATGGTTTACAAACTTCCCTTCGGGTTGTATCATTGGATACTCTCTGCCACTCTGGAAACTCCATATTCGCTATCGATTATTTTTCCTTATCTTCCTGTCCTTCCTATTGTAGAGTGACGACTGGTCATGGTTATTGAAAACTACCGATATTCTCAGCTACTTGTACAAATTTGTTGCTTGTTAAATTTTTGGTTGCTGGATAAATAAGAGAGGATTATAGATGCAACATACAGTAGATATATATATATATATATATATATATATATATATATATATATATATATTGGTAGCAATTAATTGGTAGATTATAAAGTTATAGTGATATAGCCTTGAAGGAGTAGTGTGACCTAAGGTGGGTAGAAGTCCTCGGGATTTCGTAATTACCAAATGACTAGAGAAGGCCATAAATATTTTTGGAGAAATTTAAATTTGAAGAGATTGTGGTAATAGTGGATTTACTCTATTTATTATTATTTTTAGGCATGTTTATGAGTTGGAATTTCGAGGACGAAATTATTTTAAGGTGGGTAGATTTGTAGCTCCCCTTCCCGAATTTTTTTAAATATTTTTATTATTATTTATTATCAATATTATCGAGGATATTATTATACAATATTATTTTATTATTATGGGTTATATTATTTTGTCAAATAAATATTATTATATGCAGTCATATCTATACGATAGGCCCTAGACTGAAAATAGATTATATATTAAAAATATGGAATGATAGAGTGTTAAGTCTATATATGATACAGGTGCAAATATGGATCTGAATATATAGGAATATATTCGTAAGTAAATAAGGTATATATATTTGAATATAAAAAATATATATATAGATATATATTCGAGGACATATATGTAATGTGTATATAGATATACGTGAGTATGTAGGTATATGTATATAAATATATATATAATATACATGTGTATATTTGTATTTGTATATAAATATATATTATAAAAATATGTGCATGTATATTTGTACGTATAAATAAATATGTACACACCAAACACTCTGCCCTCCAAATATGACTTGTACCACTGCCTAAAGCAACAAGTGCAAATGGTGGTGGCCTCTGTTATTATTATGATTATATAGAGTAGTAGTGAATTGAATTGAATTGAATTGAAACAAATGAATGTTAGAACTGAATTGAATTGAAATTCAATTCAATTCATCTCAATATATATTAGTTGCAAGTAGCAACAACAACATACATGCATGCAATCACACGTCAGCTTAGACCAAGTTGTGGTTGGTTGCCATCAGCTATACAACATGGCCAACCATGTAGAGCCATTTATACAAAAACTATTGATTGAGCAATGAAATAAAAAAACCACATGAGAAGCAACAACTATAGAATCAAAGCCAGCCAATGGGCCAGCAACCGAGCGCCCATTGTTCCCCAACCCGAGCAAGCAAGCAGCCAACCCCCTGTAAACCAAACCAGCCCAAAACACTGGTGCTTCATTTCCAGCCCGAGAGGCTTATATGCCTATTCGCATATATAGGAACGTAGGGAGATCGACAGAGAGAAAGAGAGGAGCACGAGATTTTTGAAAACCCTAACCACCTAACGCCGCCACCACCCTACACACCTCCTGGCGACCCCCTCTGTGGGCATGCGCCGCCGTGCGACGGCCACCGCCGGCCGGCAAGCGCTCGCACGCGCCTGGGACAGAGACAACACTCAACAGCGAACACCCCAAGGTACCTATGTTTCGATCCCCATATCTTTCACTGTAGTCGATTGTTTTTGAAAATGTAAAATCCTATGAACAGACTACTTAACCCTCTCTCAACCCCTTCTATTACAATCGTTTGGTTTTTCCTAGATAAATCGTAGTAATTCCTGAAAGTTCAGGAAAAACCTGTTCGAAAAACAGGGTATATACTGTCCAATCACCCAAGTTTGGCGATCGATCCCGATCGATCCAATGCAATATTTGAAAAACTATTTGAAGACAATTATAGACAACCTGTAGGACTTCACGACCCTTTTTGTGGATTCGAAAATCATCGACTACGCGTCGAGAATTCGAATCCCAAAGTTTCCCAAAAACCTGTTTTAAAAACTAAAAAATTGTCCGATACCACGTCCGTCCCGCCATTCCGGGCGACGTGGTCGCGAACCGAAAGCATCGAAAGCTGCGTATCGGCTTCGTGGTCGTGTGGGCTTTGACGGAATTCAAATTGGCCGCGTGTGCGCGATGAATTTGATGCGTATCCGTCGAAATTCACCGTATCGTGCACGTTGTAAATTTCTCAATTACTTTATGCACGTTTGTCAGATGAAGACGAAACTTGTGCCATCAGGACCGTATCATTTTTCTGGTCCTGTATGCCAAGTTTGGTCCGATTCTGAGACCGTTGATGAAATCACCGTTTTGCGGGCCCCACGGTCCCACTCAACGGGCGATTTTGTGCACGGTCCGCCGGAATCCAACTCTGGACATACGATTGGGTTCGTATCGAAAAACTGGATCCGTAGACATGTAGTTTGATGACTTTAGAGACCGTTGACTCTGTCACGCTTTTCGGTACAAAGCGGGTCCAACGACGGACATCATTTTTGCCCAAAATTACCGTTTTGCCCCTGTGTCCAGAATTGGACTTAAGGACAGGCAATCCTAGCTAATTTGACTATTCTGAGATCATTGGTATTGTCTATTTCAGCATCCGGGGACTGTTGTACGGGTTTTGACTATTGGGACACATTGAGTAGTTTAGACTGTCGGTTTCACCAGCAGAGGACCACAGGCGACTACAGTTTATTGTCTGCATTTCGATATTGATTTTCACTATATTTCATTGATTGGTCATTGGTTATGTGATTATTTTCTATTAAAATTGTTGAGTCGGGAATGAGAAGTACCAACGATGTGTGATCTGACCTTAGACAGTGTAGACAGTGTAGACAGTGATTCATTATTTCTTGTAGACAGTGTAGACAGTGATCTATTTATTTCTTGTAGACAGTATAGACAGTGATTTATTTATTGCAAAGTAGACAGTGTAGATCATGATTTTTACTGCATTTAAATTGTGTAGATCGTGTTTATTATTTTGTAGACAGTGTTTCTTTATTGCAATATTTTCTGTAGACAGTGTAGCTTTATACAATGTAGACAGTGTAACTTAGACAGTGTAGACAGTGTAACTTAGACAGTGTAGACAGTGTAACTTTAGACAGTGTAGACAGTGTCGCATAATTGTCCCGAGACCGATCACATATCAAAGGTACTTCTAGCAGTTGGAGAAAGTCTGTTGTGTCTATTTATTTACTATTGATTTTCTGTATTTCCTGTTTATTTTTAAAACTCATAATTGATGTCTAACCTTTGTTTTATAGTCATTTTCTTTATTGAGATTGCATTCAATGAATTGTGCTCGTTCCATTCCTGACTGGAAACCAACATTTTCAGGTTAGCCGTGGATTCACTTAGCTTGGGGAGTGACGGAAATACTTGCAGACAAAGGCATAGAGACTAGTTAGATAGTCGAGTTATAGTCATTCAATATTGTACAAGTTTATATTTTCTGTAAATGTAAAACTTGTGATCTTTGTAAGTTAAATTAATTTTGGTGAATGAGCATTGTTTGTGATTTTGATCTTCATGGCCGTGACAGCGTTCTACCGCCGACACTGCGGCGTAGGCTGGCTTGGCCGCGTCTCGTATCCGTTTAAAAAAAAAAAAGGGTGCGGGTCATGACAACCGGTTTCTTCCATATTGCATATGCAATATGGTTCTCAAAAGAAGTCAACATTGAGCAACCTGGCGGCCGGACATGCGGCTCAGAAGGACCGGCCTCCTCAGATGGAGCAGAACCACCTTGACGTGGCGGACGGACATGCGGCTCAGAAGGACCGCCCTCCTCAGATGGACCAGAACCACCTTGACGTGGTGGTAGGAGTTGGCTAATTGGCACGTCGTCGTCATCACTAGAAGAAGGAGTACGAGCTCGTTGATTCGACCGAGCTTGTGGTCCCGGTGGCGGCCTCCGTGTCCCAGACCGACCTTGGCGCGCCGGTTCGAAAATTATAATCGGACGCTCAAGAGGACGTTCCACGCGTTCCTTCCGCTTTGACGCGGTGGGGCGTATTCTTTTTGGTGCGTCCGGAGGACTGTTACCCCTATAGAACAATGGATTGTGCGACCGTACAGTTAATAAATAATGCAAACTAAAATAGAACTGTTACCCCCTATCCCCTACCCCCAGACCACAACTAAAACTGAGTACAATTGGACTGCCAAGAATGTGGCAGTCCACATGTAAACAAGGACTGCCACAGTCCTGGCAGTCCTCTATTGAAAGAGGACTGCCAGGACTCTGGCAGTCCTTGTTTACATGTGGACTGCCACATGCTTGATAGTCCTACTGTACTCGGGGCCAACAGACAAACGACTCGCTAGTTTGTCGTTTTCTAGGGTTAGGGTTTGAAGAGAAATTGTGGGTTTGTCGTGTTCGAAAATGCCATTCATAAACCCTAAAGACATTCTAAACCTAAATTATCAAAAGTTTTTAGACAATTAAAACTATTCTAGGGTTTCGAATAGAATGTAGAAAATTATAGAAGAAATTAGGGAAGAACGTGCCTAGAATCCGATTTCTTCGACTTGCGTGTCATCTCGTCGAATGTAGGAGTGTTCTTGAAAGAAATTTGGTGGAGAAATTAGGATTAGAGTGGTGGAGGAGAAGAGACTAGGGTTTTGGGAGAGGGATAGAGAGCTCTTCTTTTTTTTCTTTTGGAGGAGAGAGAGAGGAAATTGGAGTTTGGGAAGGAAATGAGAGTTTGGGGGGTTGGGCTGCCCCCTAGTAAAATATCCACTTTTTGGGCTGCCCCCTAAGTAAGGACCGTCCCCTAGTAGAAGTTGTGGTGCCCCTAAAAAAAACCTAAAACATGACATGTCAGAACTTGGTTTTTGCAAGGTACGTAGAACCGTAGTCCAACAAAAAACAAGACATGTCAGAACTTGGTTTTGGCAAGGTACATAGGTCCGTGTTTCTTAAATTAACAATGTATTTGTCATATGATAGGAAGGAAAGTCACATGAACATGGTGCGTGAGAATCTTATATTCCTGGAAATGTTAGCAACGTCAAAGGGTAGGATGGGAAGCCACATGAATAGAATGTGTCATTGACATGCTCGTCGGAATCTGACATCCATAGAAAATGTTTACGTCAATAGTAAGAATTGAGAATCTTGGATTCTTGGCATGCTTCCCATGTCGGTTTAAGTAAAGAAAACAGAATAAAACGTGTCATTGTAAATTCAATGAAACAAGCGCAAGCAAATATAACATCAAATTGAAGGCCGATCGACACTCATTTGTAGCCAAGTATGTGATTTAATCTTCAATTCATTTAAGGATCAAAACTTTGGTCCATAGATAAATATGGATTCTGGGGTAAATTGGGGATTATGACTGTCAAAGTTTTTGACAGTCCTATCAATTAGAAGGAGTGTCAAATTTTTTGACTGTGATAAATAAAACATGTGTGTTTTTGAACGACATGTTTTATTTAGGAGTGGCAAAATTTTGACAGTCGTACCAATTGGAAGAACTGTCAAAATATTTGACAGTCCATCATCATTTTGACAGTTCTACCAATTGGAAGGACTATCAATCCATCGTCGTTCCCGTCGTGATTGTGGACGAATTTTCGAAGTTCGAAACCCTAATTTGAGATCTAAACTTCAAAAATTTGTCCAAATTAAATCATAAATCAAATTTTAGTTATTAGAAGATGAATTTTAGGAATGATCATGGATTGAGAACATTCTAATTTCTATAGAATAATTGGTTTTGGGTTTTTGGATTTGGAAAAGAAAAGTGAAAGAATAAGACCAATGCAAATTTTTTTGACTTATAGTATGTAGTGAACAGCCCTAAGCTACTCAGGGTTTTTTTTATACAATATTTTTGGAATTTTTTTTCTCTCAACTTGTCAAGCCATTGAAGGTTATGAACTTGAGAGCTTTTGATGATTGGAATTGGATTTTTTTTACCACTTTTTTTTTTCTTTCTTGGAGTTGGGCTTTGAGGTCTTGATTTCTTGAGAAATATAGTACCGGATGAGAAATCTGGAATACATGTGATTTGAAGAAGATTTAGCTAATTAATATTTCCTAATTAGCTAGAGAATATGAAGAATTGCAGAAGATTTACTAATATTTGGTGGTGGATGAACTAAAATGGACTGCTCTTCTATAAATATTATACTGTTGTTCTAAGCACACGTACATACTCCACTGGGTTCTTGAAGAAATCATGTCTGTTGACATCCTCAACCATGCGCAAGTCTCACTTCCTTCTGTTCCAAACAAACTTCCTCCGCCTACGAAGCTCTCCTCGTTCGACGCTATATGGATTGGGTTCCCTCCAGTCCAACGTCTACTGCTGTACACAGACACTCGTGGCGGCACCGACGACTTCTCCGTCCTTGTCGACTGCCTCAAGTCCTCTCTCTCCTCGACCCTCCTCGACTTTCTGCCGCTGGCCGGAAAGCTCACCTACGTCCCCTCCACCGGGGACGTCGAGATCGACTACTCCGACCCCGGCTTCTCGTTCGACGTGGCCGAGTCCGATATGGATTTGCAACGTTTGGCCGCGGACGAGGTCCACGACACGGAATCGTATCTTAAGCTCGTGCCGTCCGTCGACATGAGTGAGCTGCCATTCTGGCCTTTTGCGGTGCAGGTATCGATATATACTGTATTTTTTTTTTCTTTCTTTTTTTGAGATGGCGGACGTTCTTTTGGACCCACTAATATCAACTTCCACCATTTTTATAAATAATAAGCTACCGTGTCACCGAACTAGAATGTTATGTTTCTCTTTGATAATCACAAGTGTCACTCGATTTCAGATACTTTCATTCTCAGTCATCCAAACATGATTTCAGGATGAATTGGATCCCAAGAAAAAAACATATTAGGACGTGAGTTAAACAAAAATATAAAGCATGATTATCTATACCAGGTACAAAGGAGTAGCATAAATTTTATAAATAATTTTTTAGAGAACTCCAATATATACTTTCAACAAATCTTGGGAGGATTTGCATATTTTTTATCGGCATCAGGATCAAGGTGTGACCCGATCCGGTCCGGGCCGGACCACGCGAAATTGAACCGGGCCCAATCCGGATCGGAAGCAGAAGCGGGCCGGGCAGTCGTGGCTAGATGAACCCAGTCCGGCCCAGTGACCCGTCTTGGGTAGGGCCGGGCCGCTTCGCGGGCGGGCTCGGACAGGCCGGGCTCGGGCCGGTTCAGCGGGCCACCGTTTTTTTTCTTCTTTTTTTTTGTTTTTCTTTTTTCCATTTTAACAATTTTTTTAACTTCATATTCATTTAAATTAAGTTTATTTTGTTATTTTATTCTTTTTAAGTTTTTCTTAAATTTATTTTATTTTATTTTTTTAATTTGTTATGTCCCCCCCCCCCCCCCCCCCCCCCCCCCCCCCCCCCCCCTCTTTAAGTTTTCTTTTTTATTTAAATTTTTCTTAAGTTAATTTATCTTTTTAAGTTTTCTTTTTATTTAATTTAATTTATCTTAATTTATTTATTCTAATTTAATTTATCTTAATTTGATTTATTTATTTTTAAGTTAACTTCATGTTTAATTTTTTTAATTTTAATTTAATTTATCTTTGTAAGTTTTATTTTAATTTAAATTCTTTAACTTTTTTTTACTTTAATTTTGTTTTATTTTTTCCTCCTCTTTTATCCGTGCTTGAGACCGACAACACAAGCTTTGCTTGTCATAAGCAGAGTTAAAAAATTTTGTTTTAAGTATATGATTTTTTTGTTATTCTTTTATTATTATGTTTTTATATTTTAAGTTTTAAAGTTTTTTTTAAAGTTTTTACGTTTTTAAGTTTCTTTTTAAAGTTTTACTTTTAAAGTTATATGTTAAGTTTGGAGTTTTAAAGTTTTTTTTTTTTTTGAGTCATTCTTCTTGCTCCTCCTCGGTTCCAGAAGCTTCACCCAATCCAAACGATCCGAGGTCCAACTCATTGATGTCATAAGCTTCATCTCTCTTGTTTTGTGTTCTTTTTTCTGCTAAAATTCAATCTTGAACGCAAACACAAGCTTCCAAGATATCCGGCTTCAACCAGCTCCTCTTTATGTTCAACATCCTTGATCCTGCACTAAAACAAGACTCTGATGCTACCGTGGACAACGGTACCATTAGTAGATCACGTGCAATGGTAGAAAGTACAGAAAATCTTTTGTCGTGTCTTTTCCACCATTCTAAAATGGTGAAGTGATTTGAAGATTCATCTTCATCTTCATAAGAACTTAAATACAAAGACAACTCTTTAGTGGGTTGGAATGGTCTCTGTTTCTTCCTTTCTAATATACGACTGACGTGGTCTACTATGCCAGAGCTACTACTTGTACTAACTTGAGTTGGTCGGGTCGGCACAACATTATATTCATAAAGTAATACTAATCTTTCTAAAACTACATTTACTTCTATAATTTCAATTCCATAAGATTAAGTTCCATGTTTTCTTCATAGTCATCTAACAAAGCTTTTACACCCTCTAATTTAATGGTAGGATTAAAAATGAAAGACAAACAATATAAAAGAGCTACATCACCCCAATGTTTACTAAATTTAGCTTCCATTCTTTTAACAATATAGTCAAAATTTGGAACATTTTTATATTTAGAAAACAAGTAAGACATGTTACAAAGTTCTCGTAAAGCTAAATAAGAAGTAGGATAATAAACACCAGGAAGAGTGCACGTAGCCTTGTAAAAAGTTTTCAAAAATTCACATATAGAAGTAGCAACTACCCAATCATTTTCAGTTACTGGATATTCAAAATTATGTGCCATGTTACAAAAATATGTAATAGCATCCTTAAACGGAAGTGCGAATTTCAACATTAAATATGTCGAATTCCATCTATGTGAAACATTCTTAACAAATCTTCTAAAACGAATACTAAAATGTGTACATGTGTTTTTAAAAGCTTGTTGTTTACTTGGAGACATGTTCAAGTTGTGTAAACAATTTTTGAGAGTCTCTAAATGTGTACTAAAAAATTCAAGACATTCTTTTATAACTAAGTTAATAATATGGCAATCACACCTAATATGCAATAATTTACCTTCCAAAATAGGTTAAAATAGTAAAGACATTGAATTTATAGCAATAGTATTATTACTAGCATTATAAAAGATACAGAATTTTATTGTGAATATCAAAGTTACGCAAGTATGTTGGAATACAAGTTACAATTGCGGAGCCAGTGTGTGAAAATTTCAATATTTTTAAATAAACGATGCGCTTTTGCAACATCCACAATGGATCATGTAGTGTGCCGTGATACAAATATAAGCATAATTTTGTTTACTTGTCCAAATATCAGAAGTAATAGCTAGTTTATTAGCATGCAAAAATGTTTCTTTTAAAGCAACTCTCATTTCTTTCAAGAGCCTAATAGCCTCTTTTCTAGCAGCGCCTCTAGTAACTCTATTAAAACAGAAATTTAAAGAAATTGTGGCATAATCAAATAAAGATTCACTTTCACCCGAAGTGAATGGAAGTTCATCAACAATAATATATTTAGTATATTCAGTTTTATGACGGACAGCTGAATAGGAAAACGTACCAACCGAAGAAGCCGCAGTGCCCCCAAAACTTATATGAGTTTGGGTCGCCGAAATTGAGCTTGGGCCGTAGCAAGTATCGTAGTGTCTTGAGAGTGTGTCCGTGCCACCTCCTCTCTTCCATTTGTATATACGGAAACATTTCTTGCATTGGGCCCCGTGCAGAACTGGTTCACCTTTATGATCTAAAATAAATGAGCCATCAGGTTTAGTTTCATTAAGAAGAATAAATTTTTTTCAAACTTTTGCTGTTTGCTTTCTTTTTACAACATTTGGTACATTGCTACCAATTTCAGGAAGGGAACCAACAAAATCGTCAGAAATAAAATTTTTCTAAAGAAAATATTTTAAATTTCAAAAGCATCGTTAGCTTGGTTTGAACATTGTCCGACCATTTTAAAAAGACAAATAAAAATAGAAAAATGATCATAAAGATGGAGGATACCGAAAAAATTAATAAAAAATAATTTTTCGCAAAAAACTACAGAGATGAGGAAAGAAAACTATTTCATAAATGTAAATTAAAAAAATAAACAATTAGAAAGAGGAAGTCGTAAATCGCCGGAATTGCTTGATCAGGAAGTCGTAGATCGCCGGAATTTAGAGCACAACTTTCTTGAAACATTCTTGTGATTTTGATTTTTTTTTGAGATGTATTGAATTGTTTGTGTTTGAAATATATGTTTCATTACAAATTTATAGAATTTTTTGGAAGCCAAATGACCTCCCCGAAATTGCTTGATCGGGAAGTCGTAGATCGCCGGAATTTAGAGCACAACTTTCTTGAAACATTCTTGTGATTTTGATTTTTTTTTGAGATGGATTGAATTGTTTGTGTTTGAAATATAGGTTTCATTACAAATTTATAGAATTTTTTGGAAGCCAAATGACCTCCCATACCCTCCAAATAGAGTTGTTGTAGAGAATTTTTGGTATCTAAAATGACCAAAATATCCCATAAAACGGTCATAAAACGGTCACAAAAATGGAGGTATTTTGGTAAAAGGGGGCCAAAATTTGAAAAAAAAATCAAAAAAAAAAACCTGGTTCAGTCGGCCGGTCCGATCCAGGCCGGGCTGAACCGGACCTACCGTTATAGCAAAAGAGAAAAGAATGCGGGCCGGTCCGGGCCGGGCTCGGGCCAGGTTTAGAGAGCTCAGTCCGGACCCGCAAGAATGTGGGCTTGGACGGACCGGACTAGTGGGCGGGCCGGACCGAACTTTCTTGGTTCCGGACTAGGACGGACTTTCTCGGTTCCGGATAACTCCCTGACATCAGGACCAGATCCGCCTAAAAGTTTCGAAGTAGCGATACTTGTCTATGCAAGAAGTTGGATGAAACATGTGTGGCTATTTCGAAGCAGCTCCAAAGGGTTTGCAGTATAAATTTGTACTAATTTTCTTTTTTAGCTTTCTAAATCTCATTGAGGAATTTTCTAAATCACTTGTTTGGGAAGAGTAAAAAATGGAGGAAAGAAAAATATTGAGGAAAAAGTGGAAGAAAAATTAAAAGTAGTGGTGTTTGGAAAGGGGGAGAAAAAATAAGGAAGAAGAACATGGGAGAAAATTTCAGGTGGTCCCCACTCAAAAAATTTTCGTCCAAAAGAAGGAAAACGAAGAGGATTGAGAGAATTGTAAGAAAAATTACCCAACTACCCTCCAATAAAATAAGTTTTAATTATAATTTAAAAAAATCAAGAACTAAATAGTAATTGTATCTTTCTTCATAAATAAACAAAATAATATTTTAAAAAAATTTCTTACCCTATTTTTTGTTATCCAAACAAGTGAAGAAAAAATTAATTTCTCCTCCATTTTCTTTTCCCTCAAATTTTCCTTTCTCCCCCTCAAAAAGATTTCCAAACACACGGTAATTGTATTTATACTACGGAAAATCCAAATAAATTGATATGGTTTCTTTTCCTCCGTGTCTATTTCGGTCTTTCTAATGCTAATTTCTAATACTAGCTTGTTTTGAAGGATTCTTTTTTATGACAACACAGGTGACACTATTCAAATGTGGAGGAGTGGCGATCGGCTACGCCGCCCACCACACGGTGGTAGATGGCAAAGGCTTATGGCAGTTCGTGGAGGCATGGACGGCCACCTGCAGGTCCGCGATGAGCGGCAAGCCGAGGCCGGAGTATCGCCTGCCGTCGTACGACCGGACGGCGATCAAACACCCGAGGAGCAGGGAGGAGACCGCTAGGGAGATCCTGCACGCTTCATCTCCGAATCTCCCCATTGTAAGTGCAAACATACAATTAACGTGTGATTCACAATTGTTGGAGTAGCGAATATCATTATTTAGATAAGTTAAAAAATTAATTAAAAAACTAAAAATGTAACTAAATAACTGTCTAAATATTTTACTAATTATAAAAAAATTAACCAAACATTACAAAAAGGGAAGATTTATGAAATGCCCAAAAACTAAAATTTTTTTATGTAAAACCCACCGCTAAAAAAACTTTAATCGCATGTCCAGAATTAGAGAAACTTATCCAAAGCGGGTTCCAAATGACCCTTTTGCCCTTCCTTTTAATTTATTGAAAACACCCACGAAACTGCTCTTAAAAAAAGTTTCGATACTTCATCTTCTTCCTTACGCTGCTCACTTTCGAATCTAGGTTTTCTCCTCAAAAATCTTCAAAAACTCGTCGAAAAATTTCGGAAAGACTGGGACAAACGACAAAAATGCTAAAACGGAGGTCCAAACATCATTTTTTTGCGAATCTAAAATTTCGGAAGGCCGTCTAACTATGAAGCTGTTACTTTCAGTCTCCTCGACGATACGCTCATTTTGCGACAAACGAGACCTCGTTTCGACCTCCCAGTCAAAAGTTATGGCCCTCCAAAGTTTCAGCTGACCATAAAATGCAGGAGAATGGCCATTCTCCGTGTTAGAACACGAAAAATGTTAATTTCACATGAGGGTGGTCATTCTCCGTATTAGTAACACGGAGAATGGCATTCTCCGTCTTAATTTACACGGAGAATGACCATTCTCCGTGTTAGTAACACGGAGAATGACATTCTCCGTCTTAATTAAGACGGAGAATGTCATTCTCCGTCCTGAAAGTTACACGGAGAATGGCCATTCTCCGTCATAATTTAGACGGAGAATGGTCATTCTCCGTCTTAGTTTACACGGAGAATGGTCATTCCAGTGTTAAAACGCAAGAGAATGACCATTCTCCGTGTTAGAAACACGGAGAATGCCATTCTCCGTGTTAAATAAAACGGAGAATGTCATTCTCCGTGTTAAATAAAACGGAGAATGACATTCTCCGTGTTAATTTCAACGGAGAATGTCACTCCGTGTTAAATAAAACGGAGAATGACATTCTCCGTCTTAATTTAAACGGAGAATGGGCATTCTCCGTGCTACATTAAGACGGAGAATGTCATTCTCCGTTTTATTTAACACGGAGAATGGTCATTCCAGTGTTAAAACGCAGGAGAATGACCATTCCCCGTGTTACTAACACGGAGAATGCCATTCTCCGTGTTAAATAAAACGGAGAATGGTCATTCTCCGTGTAATTTAGCACGGAGAATGGTCATTCCAGTGTTAAAACGCAGGAGAATGACCATTCTCCGTGTTAGAAACACGGAGAACGGCATTCTCCGTTTTAAATAAAACGGAGAATGGCATTCTCCGTGTAATTTAGTTTTTTTTCATGAACAAAGAGTTTCGTTCTTCTTTCAAAACGATGATAATTCTGATGGAAAAGAAGAAGAAAGATATTCTCTCCACAATTGACCTAATTGTCGAAAAACTTCAAATGTCTCCACGATGAAGATGAAGATGATGATGATGATGATGATGACGAGCGATGATCTGAGTTCGACTGAAGAAAAGCACACCGAACTACGAACGATCTTTGCGATCTCTGCTGAAGATGAGAGCAATGGAATTCAGATTTCCAGTGAAGAAGAAGAAGACGAAAATCACAATCCAGATCTGAGTTTTTTGAATTCAAATACATATAGATGACCAATTCGCACGGAGGGGTAGTTTCGGTATTATAAAAATAGCAGTTTCTAGCGGGTGGCATCTAAAAGGGAATCTTGGAATATTTAACGTGAAAATACTTAATTCTGGGTATTTCATAAAACTTATCCAGCGGGTGGGCATTTCATAAAAGCCCACCCCGAAATTGGGTTTCTCAGCAATTTCCAGTTACAAAAATAGTAAATGTGGTGTCATGATATTTTGTAAACAGGATTAATAAGGAGCGGAGGAGAAGAGACAAGTTTGTGAGAAATACAGGAAGATCGTAACTTTTTCGTACAAATAATAACAATTATAAAAATAATAAATGTTAGTGTTATGATATTTTGTAAACAGGATTAATAAGTAGCGGGGGAGGAGAGATAAGTTTGTGAGAAATAGAGGATGATCGTAACTTTTTGTCACATTTTAGGAAATTAGAAATACGCCAACTTTCTTGATGTTTTGCTGAGAGAAAAACGATAATTCAATTGGCACATTCTGAATTTTTTTTTAGAATGCGCTAACATTGTTAACATATTATCCTTTTAAAGTATGTTTTATAACGACAAATTTCGGTAGCAAATTTGGTTGGATAGCAACAAAAAAAGTAACATCCATATTGGATGCGTGCGAAAGCGTTTGCCAATCCACATGATCAAAGCCAACTCTCGTCTAACGGACACCAAGCACAAGATAAGACAAGTATATGACGGTGATGTACGTCACCTGGACAAATTTTAACCTTTAATAACTAAGATAAAATTACAAGATTGACAGAACTCACGTTGAACCCTTTGTCCTAATAGGTTCAACCCCCTCACCACTCTCAAGAAGAAAAACAGAAGATAAAAATTGAGATCACTCACCAACCCATAACAATCTTTCCAACCGAAGTTTACGACTCCTCGATTAGATCTTCTTCTTTTTCTTTCTGTCTTGGATGGCGAAGTCCTAAGAGCAAAGTACATACTTTCTCTTAAATTTTCTTATGGACAAGCACACCGAATTTCTCCTTTGTGCTGTGCTTTGTACCTCCACCCTCATCCCATATATATAGGATGAAAAAAAAATTCTTATTTTAGGTCATAATATGAATTTTTTTTAAATAGGAATCCCTCAAATAAGAAGCCTATTACACCTAAAATATCCCATCAATATATTATTTTAGATAATAATAGAATTTTCTAAAATAAAAGTTATATTATATTTAAAATAGCACAACACCTATTATGGATATCCAAATCAAATCAAATCAAATATTTAACTAGATTTGGATTCCACAAATATGTTGTTACCAAATTCAGACTAGACTCCAACAATCTTTCCCTCCAGTCTAATGAGAGGGTATTGACGTCAGGGGTCTGGACTCCATTCCTGTCGTCCCACGACAGAATACCTGCTCCCCCATGCCACTGATCTCCGATCCCCTGAGTTGTTTTATATCTTCCTTCGTCTCCATCTCTTCGACAGTTACGTTGACACTGGCTACCATGCGTAGCACCTCCTGCATAACTAGGATCCTGCCGATATCAATAATCCGACCAAGACCGAAGTCTCTAACGATCAGCCTCACTGTAAGTCTCGTCTGCCTATTCCCGACATCTGTCTTCCACCGGAAAGTGTTAACATTCCGATGAGCACCTTCACCCTTGGCTGGCCCAATCAAGCGGACGGTGCGGTTCTCACGAGATTCGAACTCCCGAACCTGCCCACCTTCGTGTCCGAACTTGAAGCTTTCCCATACACATGCGTCCTCGAGCAGAACATCACACATTTTGCATGCCGTCGATGATCCACAGCTTCCTTCGAACTGTGTGAATGATGATGCTCCCGTCTTAAATTGAGTTTGCTGCAAATCTTGATCTCCTCACTGCTTCGAACTGCTGAAATCGATGTCATTCCGTGAAGTTTTGGCAAACCACTTATCGCCAAAACTGGATTCATATAGCAACCCCTACCTGCAGACTGACCAACTGCCATGGGACCGACAGACTAACACTCAATCTTTGACTCATCACCATCCGTCGATTTGTCTCGACGAACCAAATCCTCCGTAACCCTCAAAACATCTAGAATCCCTTCCTCAACAAGTTCTCGACGATCTACCTCATGTCGAACACCCCTCGAGCTTCTATCAGGTGTCTGTGGCCTACCTGTACAGCTCAGCGGCTTGAGCCTGTACATGCCACAATACAAATCTCCCCGAGCCAGCTGTTGGGAATCCTTTGCAAGCATCCAATCTTTTTTCCCAAACAAACCGTGACAACCATCATCTGCCAGCCCCCTACCGAAAACAAGGTGTAGCGCAAACTCGGTACATGTCGCACACCCCTGAGGACGAGCTTCTCACAAAACTTCGTCGTCAAGTTCACATCACCGATGCCTACAACTACAGCCGTCCCCTTGTCTTCCATCTTCACACGTCCAAATCTGCCAACGCGGTATGATGTGAAGATCCTCCTATGTTTAATGGCATGATACGACGCCCCCGTGTCCATGACCCGGTCGCCGTCATAACATATGCCACAAGGTTCCTCTACGTCAGTTGCTGCGATGATGATATCTCCAAACGTCGTGAGATCCTCTTGATCGTCCTTGCCTTTAGCCTTCTCGGCTTTGAGCTTCATGCAGTTCCTCTTGATATAACCCTTTTCTCCACAGTGATAGCAGCCCTCGTTGCGGTTCACAACTGCAAGATTATGAGAAACGCCTGTCCTCACATGTGACTTGGATCTACCCTTCCCGTAGGAAGCCATCAGAGCGGACTCCTGCGACGATTCCACTTGCTTGCATCGAAATTTCTTATTCAACAAGCTACTTTTGATTGTCTCCATCGTGACAACTCCATCCGATGGGGAGTTGCTCACTGATACAACAAACGTCTTCTAGCTTTTCAATATAACACTCAAAAGTAGTAGGGCATGAATCTCATCATCAATCATCATCTTCATCGCAGACAGCTAGCTGATTGATAATACCCTGAACCTCTTTCAGATGTTGTGCCACCGAGGCGCCCTCTGTGTACTTCAAGTTGACGAGTTGGCGAATAAGGAACGCCTTGTTGTCGGCCGTCTTTCCTTCGTACAATGAATATAGCTTCTCCCACAAGGTTTTTTTCGAACGCTCCATGGACACGTGGTGAAACACCGAGTCGTCAAGCTATTGGCGGATGAATCCAACGGCCTTCCGATCTAGTCGATTTTAGTCTTCAGTAGCTTTGTCCGATGCTTTGCACTTCCGTCCTCCAACGGACCATGCAAGTCCTTGTACCAGAGTAGATCCTCCATCCTTGGCTTCCAAATCGTCAAGTTTTTTCCTGTGAGGGTGATCATACAAGTGTTCATCTGCTCCGTAGACATGGTTGCAAGAACCTCCAAATCTCTGATACCAATTGTTGAACGCGTTCAAAAGCGTTTGCCAACCCACCTGATCAAAATCAACCTCCGTTTAACGGACACCAAGCACAAGATGAAGACAAGTATTTGGCGGGGACATACATCACCTGGACAAATCTTAATCTTTAATAACTGAGATAAAATTATAAGATTGACAGAACTCACGTTGAACCATTTGCCCTAATAGGTTCAACCCCCTCACCACTCTCAAGAAGAAAAAAAAAACAATTGAGATCACGCACCAACCCGTAGCAATCTCCCTAACCGAAGTTGACGACTCCTCGATTAGATCTTCTTCTTTCTTCTGTCTTGGATGATGAAGTCCTAAGAGCAAAGTACAGACTTTCACTTATATTTATTTTTGGACGAGCACCCCGAATATCCACTTTGTGCTGTGCTTTGTGCCTCCACCCTCATCCTATATATATATAGGATAAGAAAATCATATTTTAGGTCATAATATGATTTCTTAAATAGGAAGCTCTCAAATAAGAATCATAGACCTAAAATATTCTATCAATATCTTATTTTAGATAATAATAGGATTTCCTAAAGTAAGAATCCTATTATATCTAAAATAGCAAAACACCTATTATGTACATCCAAATCTAATTACATTAAATATTTAACTAGATTTAGAATCCACAAATATGTTGTTACCAAATTCAGACTAGACTCCAACAATCCATGCATCATTCATTAAAGAGCATACCCAATTTAATCTCGAGGACTTGATCTCACTTATGTATGATAAATCTGATATGCAAAAAAACTTACTACTCGTTTGGTACACTGTAATGTAATCGTAATCGCAATATAATCAAATAGAAATCTCTATTTTTTATTTTTTTCATTTGATTACAGTGCGATTACAATTACATTACCGTAAACCAAATGGGGTCTTAATATATTGTAGATCTGTTCTAGGAAAAAATAATATCAACTATAATAAAACACATCAATCAAATCCAACATGCCAATATTGAAATCCGAATGTGCTGTTGGGTTGTATCTCATTTTCGGTTGAGCGCTCAAATGGGGGGTGACAATTGAATTGATAATTTAGTCCCATATCGGTTAGAAGGTGGGATCATGTGGTGTATATAATTGGGATTGGTTCAGACCTTACATGAGAATTCTCTTCTAAGGCATATTGGCCCAATTCAATATCGCACCTCATGGACCAACTCTGATTCGGGTCACACCGCTTTTCCAACAAGTGGTATCAGAGCCCATGGTTACGAGACTGGTTTGAGCGGTTCTAATTGGTTCGAGACAGAAGGTGCTGAACGTTAACGGATCGAGATTGCAATATGTTGGATCTCCTAGGTGCTCGGCTGGCGGGAACGGATAAAATGATAGCAAGAAGTACAAAGGTTGTTCGGCTAGCAAAAACGAAAAAAAGGTAGCAGTGGTGCTAATTAGGTTGTCTGGCTAGCGAAAATGGACAAATATAGCAAGGTGCTAAGGTTATTCGGCTAACGAAACGAGCTAAGGTGGAGATTGTTGGGTTGTATCTCGTTTCCGGTTTAGCCCTCAAATGAGGGGTGACAATGGAATTGATAATTTAGTCCCAGGTCGGTTAGGAGGTGGGATCATGTGGTATCACGCCCCGAGTCGACAAACCGTTCATCTCCGGTGTTACTTTGCCGATTCGATCGTCCTCGCTAAGGCGTGATGCCGTACGAGTCTGGAATTGCACTCGTACAAGGCAAGAACGTTACGTTGCTTTTTGTATTAATACGCCAAGTTGAAACTTCACAAATCAATCAGAATTTAAGACGCAGTATAGGAAGATAGAAATGCTTTTCATTTATAGCTTGCAACGAAGTGCAAGTAGTAATTACATTGGATGCCGTTACGGCTACATTGATTGAAAACAGAAGAAAATACATTCGACAAGTTGCCTGAACTAACGCTTGCCGTGCCATACATTCGCCCCTTTATACATAAGCCGTCGACTTGAATTGGCTTCAAAATACTTCAGCATAGGAAGAGCTTCAAAACGCCTCTCTGTACTTCAGCTCCAGTTTAGTTGAGCGCGCCCGTCGCACCTGGGAAAATTGGAGGAATGGGATTAGCACACTTGCTAAGTGGACGAGACGAACCTACTCGTCTAAACCGACTCTGATTGTTAGGGTAGGCATGCTTTAGAGTTGTCTTTCTATTAGAACTAAATGAATTCAGTTCATATTCGATAGGCATCTTTGCATAATAAAGCATACAGTGAACCATAGCAGTTTATCATATTTCTTACCACGGTCGTGCTCGTCCCTGCATGAAAACAGAGATAATATTTACACCTGCATAAGACAATATGTGAGCATGCTACTATCTTATATGCGGTCATTGATGTTACACATCACGTGGGACTATCTCAACGGCATTTCGGCCCGCTCAGTCCAGGTTGCAAGCCTGACTGACGGTCCCGCAATGCATCAGTACCAAAGCACGATTATTCATTCCCCCTAGGTCGATTCGATTCCGATGCCCCGGATATCGATTCGAGGAAAAATATCAACTTGTACACAAGCTGTCCATGACCATGCCAATGCGTGAACAGTTTAACATATGCAATAGTTTTGTATAGCACGGACAGTATTGAACAACATTATCATTTTCTCCAACTTATGCAACGATTCATTTTTCCCCAAGTCGTACTCCCGATTTAGCGTCCCGTAGGCACCAAATTGTCCGAGGCATCATAACCCACGATCGACGTTTCATAATATTTTGCAGCACGTAAAATAGTCTATCTTTTTACTAGAACCTTAAACTTTCTGGTTTATGTGATAGACTTGTATTTTCAGAGTGAATAACTCTAAATCGATACGTTTTTCCCGAGTTCTTGGACTTAGTGGATTGGCATGCAATTAACTTGGCATCGTTCGATTTGAATGAATTCGAGGCAAGGAATAAGTTTGCGGGACAGAGTAGAAAAGAAGGGGCCGAATCACCCACCGATTACTTTGCTTCGTGCAGGTCGTCGAAGCGCTATGCAACGTCAATCCTTAGTTACGCGAGCTCCTGCAATGGTACCAACACTTTGTTAGATTTCCTTCTTTTCCCCTTGCATCGAAATTTGTAATTGCATCCATGAAAACGACGCGAAAGTACTTCAATCAAGCCCAGCGGCAAAGCTCCAAGAAAACCATACAACAGTCCGGTCTCGTCGAAGGGACTCTTATAGAGAGCTCACTCGCCGAGACGCAGCCCGCTGCATCTAGGACTTATTCCAACAGAAGTCGTTCCATTAGTTGGATCGATTCTCGTAACTTCCGTCCAAATCGATTTGAATTGATGCCGCAAGGCGTTATCGTTTACCATGCTTAGCGATCGAGTCAGATAGCCATCTAAGTTCCCGGCCGATCTGACTCGGTGCAAGCATATTATGAAGTTCCGTCGCCTATCGAAAGCGGGGCGCTACATAATATACCACTAAGAAAAAGTTTCGTCCCGAAACTTAAGAACAAGGGTCTGACCTTAATTTAAACGAACAACGCAGGGTACTTCTCTTTCATCTCCGCCTCCATCTCCCACGTCGACTCCTCGACTGTATGGTTCCGCCAAAGTACGCGGACCAAGGACATCGATCGATTTCGTAGCACCTTCTCCTTGCGGTCCAAAATTTGAATAGGCTCCTCCGAGTTAGACAAGTCAGTACGTAGCTCCAACTGATCGAAGCTAACCACATGACTTGGATCGTGCACGTATTTTCGAAGTTGTGAAACGTGGAAAACATCGTACACATCAGCTAAGGCAGGAGGTAGTGCGATCCGATAAGCAACCGTCGCAACTCGTTCAATGATCTCGAAGGGGCCTACAAATCTCGGGCTCAACTTGCCTTTAACGCCGAACCGCATCACACCGCGCATGGGCGTTACTTTCAGAAACACATAGTCCCCGACCAAGAACTCTAGCGGTCGTCGACGAAGATCTGCGTAGCTCTTTTTTCGACTTTGCGCGATGAGGAGTCTATCTCGAATCAAGCGAACTTTTTCGACGACCTGCTCCACCAGTTCCGGTCCAAGCACTTGTCGCTCTCCGACTTCATCCCAGCATATCGGCGAACGACACTTTCTTCCGTAGAGCGCTTCGTATGGAGCCATCTGAATGCTTGACTGATAACTGTTGTTATACGCAAACTCTGCAAGCGACAAATGCGTATCCCAACTAGTCTTTAGGTCGATCGCACACAGACGCAACATGTCTTCTAGGATTTGATTTACCCTCTCCGTCTGACCGTCTGTTTGGGAATGGTACGCCGAACTAAAGTTCAGTTTAGTCCCCATCGCCGCTTGAAGGCTCGTCTAGAAATACGATAGGAATCGCCCGTCTCTGTCCGAAATTATTGAGGCCGGTACCCCGTGCAGTCGAACAATCTCATCGACGTAGATTTGCGCTAACCGATCGACGCTCCACCCTACTTTAATTGCGATGAAGTGAGCCGAATTGGTCAATCGATCAACAATGACCCAAATCGCATCATTCCCCCGCGGCGTCTTCGGAAATCCCACAATAAAATCCATCGAGATGTTGTCCCACTTCCACTCGGGAATGGCGATGTTCTGTAGCTCTCCGCCTGGCCTTTGGTGTTCCACCTTTACTTGCTGGCACGCCATGCACTGCGATACGAAGGTAGCCATGTCTTTCTTCATGCCGTGCCACCAGAAGTTTGTGCGCAAGTCCTTGTACATCTTGGTGCTTCCAGGATGTAACGAGTACTTCGCATAATGTGCCTCCGTCAGAATTTTTTTCCTGAGTTCGGCAGTTTTAGGGATGCAGAGCCTTCCCTTTAGTCGCATCGTCCCGTCTCCGTCTTCCGCAAAGTCAGTCGCCCTTCCCGTTGGAATCAGCTCGCGCATCTTCTTCAGGAATGAGTCATCCTTCTGTGCGGTCTTTATCTTGCTAAGGAGGCTCGATCCTAACTTCAGCTGAGCTAGGTGCAGGTGTCGATACTCAATTCCGAGTTCGATACCTATCGCTTCAAGGTCTCGCCGTATCTCCTTGTTTATGGCCAGTGTTTTCATAAACATTCTGCTAAGTGCGTCGGCCACTACGTTTCCCTTGCCCAGCGTATACTCGATCGTTAGCTCGTAATCTTTTATGAGTTCGAGCCAACGTCGCTGTCGTAGGTTGAGTTCCCGTTGCGTAAATAAGTATTTCAAGCTTTTGTGATCTGTGTAGATTCTGCATGCCACACCATAGAGGTAGTGCCGCCATAACTTCAACGCAAAGACGATCGCCGCCAATTCTAGGTCGTGCGTCGGGTAGTTTTTCTCGTGCTGCTTCAACTGCCGTGAAGCGTAGGAGATGACTTTGTCTCTCTGCATGAGTACGCACCCGAGGCCAGTTCCCGACGCGTCACTGAATATCTGAAAGCCTTCTGGACCGTCTGGAAGTGCAAGGATTGGAGCTGAGACGAGCCGTTGCTTCAACTCTTGAAAGCTGGATTCACAGTCGTCGCTCCATTCAAATACTACTCCCTTCTGGGTGAGGCGAGTCAGAGGCGACGCTAGTTTTGAAAAGCTTCGCACGAACCTACGGTAGTAGCCCGCTAAGCCCAGAAAACTCCGAATGTCGCTAGCCGAGGCAGGTCGTTTCCAATCCACTACCGCATCAATCTTCTTTGGGTCCACCGCGACACCTTCGATAGAGATTACATGTCCGAGGAATGTCACGCTACTCATCCAGAACTCGCACTTACTCTACTTGGCGTATAATTTGTTTTCACGCAGAATCTGCAGTACCGTCTTCAAATATTCCGCATGTTCTTCTCGATTCCTTGAGTAGACAAGGATATCGTCGATGAATACGACTACAAATTTATCTATTTGAGGTCGGAAGACTCGGTTCATCAGATCCATGAACGCGGCTGGGGCATTCGTCAAACCGAACGGCATGACGAGGAATTCGTAATGACCATATCGAGTGCGGAAGGCAGACTTCGATACGTCGTCGGACTTGATCTTCAATTGATGATAGCCCGAACGAAGATCGATTTTTGAAAATACTGATGTCACGCCCCAGAACCAGAATACTGGAGAGCGGGGGCGGACATAGCCAGCTACGTATAATGAAATGGAATCCATCTCACCATACGGTCACGGCTGTCTAGATATGTGAGGGTTTATCTACAAGCCATCAGTCTCTTAAGGTCATAAATTATCCTATTGTCTCAATCTCAACCAACTAGTAATAGTTACAAGATATCAGACCACCAAATATACAATTGTAAGGCGTCCCAAACATTACATATCCAGATGATCATGAAGCTAGTCGTACAAAATGTAAGGACTAGCAAGAGTTAAGTCATACATGATCAACCTCGAGTTGCCAATCATGCTACAGCCCGTAGGCAGACAGTAAGTAAAATATACACGAGCTAACACTTGCTCGGCGGCTAAACGCCTCAAAAGAATAATGTACAATTACAGTGGGAGAACAAAAGAAACCCACTCGTTGCCAGGATTTCTCTAGTGGTCACCATCTGGCTGGAAAGCAGGTAGATCCTTTGCTGCTGCTCCGGTATCTGGCCATACAAAACCAGCTGGGTCAGACCCCAGAAAGAGCAAGTGCCACAAAGGAGACTTCACTTAAGAACTAAAACCAGCAAATTAGCACAATAATATAATTACATAATAAGAGGCAGTAATTTAGGAAAAAGCATGATAGGTGAATATAAAAGACAATCTTGTACAGAATCGATGAAAGACAGATCATATGGAAGAGCATGACAGGATGATATACGATGAGATAACCATGAGACTATTCAGATAATCAGGTTACAACCCGTAAACCAAACAAGGACCGAGGGTTGTAACCCTTCGTCTGAACGGAACTTGGTTTCTCCCACCATTTATCGGCAGGATAAGATAAGAAATCTGGACATGTAACGATCTTGTACAAGACCAAGACAAGACTAGACAGATTGAACCCCATCCAACAATCACGGCCAAGCAATAAGTACGGCTTGCTACTTTAACTAACTAGGGTTATCACAGGCCTAGTTACTAGCAAATGCAATGAGAATTCCAAGTCCGGTTACCTGTTTGTTACTACCTGAGTGATCCCAGCAAGAAAAGGAAAAGATAGCTGGATATAGCAGACACACTGTAGTAAGATACATGTGTCCTAAGGTACCACACTCGACGGTGGGCTGGAAGTGCGCTCATCTCGACGGATCGCAACAAATCCCATGTATATATATATGTAAGACCGGGACCAAAGGGGCAACAGGTAACTGGGAAATTCTCCATGAACTATTTAATCAATCTAGTCATTAACCTAGCCAGATTCAGTATGAATCCCTGACCGTGGTACTCAGGGATCATGCCCTAGACATGATGCAAGACACACAGGACTCGTAGTTTATACAAGCACAATCCATGCAAACAACCACGGTGTCCAGATTAATTATACAGGTCATGTCATGTCAGGTAGCCGTCGCAACAGCTATATCAAGATATAACATGTCAGGTTATCAGGTCAAGTGTACTAGTCATGAGTGCGCCACGACGGGCCACTATCAGGTCATGTGTAGCAGGTCAAGTTATCAAGTCAGGAGTGCACCACGGCGGGCCAGCTATCAAGCATTGTTCAATTATCATTTCCAAACATAATAAATAAATTCAGGATTATCAAGTTCATGATAAAAGGCGTAAGGATATAAAATGGACGTTAAATATCTAATAAAATATCAATATACAGGGCTATAGAAAAATCCAGGGTAAGTAGGGTCAGGTCCAGTTGCACCTAAGTCAAACTGTGCTCAGGTCAGGCTACGCTCAGGTCATACGCTCAGGCAGCATACGCTCAGGCAGCATACGCTCAGGTCATACGCTCAGGCAGCATACGCTCAGGTCATACGCTCAGGCAGCATACAGCTCAGGCAGCATACGCTCAGGTCATACGCTCAGGCAGCATACGCTCAGGCAGCATACGCTCAGGTCATACGCTCAGGTCATACGCTTCCAAAAGGCAGCGTATGGGGTCCATACGACTCCTCGTCAAGCAAGCGAGCGTATGCGAGCCATACGCTCCCAAAAGGCAACGTATGGGGTCCATACGACTCCTTGTCAGGGAAACGAGCGTATGCGAGTCATACACTCCCAAAAGGCAGCGTATGGGGTCCATACGACTCCTTGTCAGGCAAGCGAGCGTATGCGAGTCATACGCTCCCAAAAGGCAGCGTATGGGGGTCGACTACACTGCGCTAAAGAGCGTGCGCAGCTCAGTGGCACAAGCTAAAAAGCTCGTGCACTGCTCACTGTCTTCTCCAAATCAGCAAGAACTCCATGATTTGAACCCAAAGCTTCAAAAGTCCATAACTTGGTCAAAATAAGTCCAAATCCAACTTTTCAAAGGTCAAAATTGGGTAGAATAAAATTCTCAACAACATGGAACCATCAAAACTCGAAAATAACAAGGTTTAGTAGATCAAAACCCAAGACTTTCGAAAATAATTTAAACTTAGATCTACAAGAATCTAGCCATGAAAAGAGAAAATGTAAGTACTAAAGTAAGTTAAAATGTTGCAAAGAAGAGAATGGAACAATAAAATTCGGGTTCCTCCATGAAGCAAGATGCACTTGCCTAAGGGGTGTTCTTGGTTGGTGGGTTTAATGGAGAAGGAAGAAGAGATTAATGAAGAGAGAGAAGAAGAATAGGTAATAAATATGAGTGGTGGTGGTAGGTAGGGGTTCACCCCTTGGTTCATGATGAACCAAGAGCAATCCCAAACCAAACCAAGCCAACCCAAACCAAGCCAGGCCAAACCGAGCCAACACAAACCTCCTCCTATCCAAATAAAACCAAGCTCCACTAATCAGAATTAATCCATGAACGATAAATGACAATTAAACCACAATGCTAAATATGAAAATAAACCACAACTAACTAATCAAGGAAAAGAGAAATACGGGTCAGAAATACGAACTACGTATAAAATACGTATCACAAATTTGGGACACTACAACTGACGCGCCTTGCAGTTGGTCGAACAAGTCGTCGATTCGTGGCAAGGGATACTTGTTTCGCACGATCGCCTTGTTGAGTTCCCGATAGTCGATGCATAGCCGCAACGACCCATCCTTCTTCTTCACGAACAGTACGGGAGCTCCCCACGGAGAGACGCTAGGGTGAATAAATCTGCGGTCTAGCAACTCTTATAATTGCACCTTCAGCTCTGCTGGAGCTATTCGGTAAGGCGCCTTGGATATCGGCCGTGTATCCGGAAAGGTGTCGATGCTGAATTCTATTTTCGATCCGGCGGCATCCCGGGCATCTCGTCAGGAAAAACGTCGGGAAAATCTGCCACAACATCAGTCTACATTGTGTTTGTATTATCCTTCCGCGTATCTCGGACTGATGCCAAGTATCCCGCGCAGCCGGAACGCAGCATACGCCTCGCCGAGATTGCCGACACCATCATTGCCGTCTTCGAGACCGTACCGCACGAATATGAGAACTCTGTCTCGCCAGGAAGACGAAACACCACTCTCATGTCCGCGCACTCGATCAGTTGCACGACAAGCGCCCAACCAATCCATGCCCAGGATTATGTCGTAATCCTTGATGTCTAGTACGACGGCATCCAAGGATAGATATCTTCCTCCGATGCAAATGTGGCCATCCCTACAAATAAAGTTCGCAGGCATATCGACTCCCGACGGATTGCTAACGCTAATATTTATATCTAGTGATTGCATGGTTATTTTATTTTCTTTCACATAATCAGCAGATATAAAGTTATGCGTCGCACCCGAATCGAATAGTACTCGAGCAGGTATATTTTTGTAGAGTAATATACCTTTTACAACAGTATCGGACGCAAATGCCTCGTCCCGAGTTAAGGCATAAATTCGACCTTGAGCTCTGTGGCGTTGGTTCTGCTGGTTGACGGGCACCGCATTCGCGCCTTGCAGTATCGGTGCTTTATGCGGATTCGGGACGTTCCTCGGTGGGTTGTGTTGATTCGGACCTTTGTGCGGGCAATATGTAACTATATGGCCTACCTCGCCACACTTGTAGCAAGATCTCGTGACGCAGTCGACGGTTCGGTGCCCATGCCTACCGCATCTGGTGCAGTGTTGACTGCCATGGCCTCGATCATCGAATCTGTTCGGACGTTTTGTTATTCCCGATCCCCCGGCGCCGACGTCGTTAGGACGCTTGTTGAAGTGGTTACGGATGCCTCTACTCGACATACGGCCAAAGATGCGCTCACTATCAAGAGCGACGTTATAGGATTTACGGCATGTTCGGCACCTTTGATTCATGACGTCCCTTCGCAGTTCGTCATTTAGGCCTTGTTGGAAACGTTCACACCAGACTTCCTTGTTGGGCAGGAAGGCGCCGACAAACTTCGCCTAGCTTTGAGGAGCTCGAATCATAATCGTCGACAGACATATTTTCCTGTCGCAGCGTCATGAACTCGTCTTCTTTTTGTTGACGGACGGCGCGAGGAACGTACTGTTCGAGGAAGGCTTCCTTGAATATTTTCAAGAAATCGTGGCGTCTGTATCGGCTTCATAGATTTCCTGCTTTTTAGCGGTCCACCAGTCGTACGCCCTCAGTTGCAGCTGTAACGCCTCACAAGTTGCCCTCTGGGATCCCTTCAATGCTAAGCAGATTAAACAGGTCCTCCATCTCCGCGAGCCATCCCACGATCACATCAGGCTCCGCTCGGCCGTTGAACTTTGGTGGATTCATCTTGCGGAACTCCTTTGCCTTGAACAAGGAAGAAGAATTTATCATTTGCGGTTGAGTTTCTTCTTCCTCATTTTCTTCTTGGTCGCCTTACTTTTCCTCGGGCACTTCGTCCGTTGTCTTGGTATTGCCCGCCATTCTGCTCACTATCTGAGTCAGGGTGTTCATCTGTTTTCAGTTGCGCAATCAAATTGCGCTTTGAATTGTATCTGAAGCTGCTGCTGCTGCAGTTCCATCAACTGTAGCGTCTTCTCCATAGTCGTCTCGCTAGGCCCAGTGCTTTTTGTGCTCGACGTACTATCTACAGTTTGGGTTGTGACGGGATTGTTTCTTTTCTTAGTCATTCCTACAAAACAGAGTAAACCCGTTAGTATTTTTCAAAAATATCTACTGGCTTACCTGTATGGAACTTGTATTTCACGCAGCATGCCGACAAGCATTCAATCGAGCCATCGCAACGGACATTCCAACAATGAAACATCTTTCGAAAATCTGAGGAAACATAACTGTACTCTGATACCAATTTATCACGTCCCGAGTCGACAAACCGTTCATCCCCGGTGTTACTTTGCCGATTCGATCGTCCTCGCTAAGGCGTGATGCCGCACGAGTCTGGAATTGCACTCGTACAAGGCAAGAACGTTACGTTGCTTTTTGTATTAATACGCCAAGTTGAAACTTCATAAATCACATCAGAATTTAAGATGCAGTATAGGAAGATAGAAATATTTTTTATTCATAGCTTGCAACGAAGTGCAAGTCGTAATTATATTGGATGCCGTTGCGGCTACATTGATTGAAAACAGAAGAAAATACATTCGACAAGTTGCCTGAACTAACTGCTTGCCGTCCCATACATTCGCCCCTTTATACATAAGCCGTCGACTTGAATTGGCTTCAAAATACTTTAGCATAGGAAGAGCTTCAAAATGCCTCTCCGTACTTCAGCTCCAGTTTAGTTGAGCACGCCCGTCGCACCTGGAGAAATTGGGGGAATGGGATTAGCACACTTGCTAAGTGGACGAGACGAACCCACTCGTCTAAACCGACTCTGATTGTTAGGGTAGGCATGCTTTAGAGTTGTCTTTCTATTAGAACTAAATGAATTCAGTTCATATTCGATAGGCATCTTTGCGTAATAAAGCATACAGTGAACCATAGCAGTTTATCATATTTATTACCACGGCCGTGCTCGTCCCTGCATGAAAACAGAGATAATATTTACACCTGCATAAGACAATAGGTGAGCATGCTACTATCTTATATGCGGTCATTGATGTTACACATCACGTGGGACTATCTCAACGGTATTTCGGCCCGCTCAGTCTAGGTTGCAAGCCTGACTGACGGTCCCGCAATGCATTAGTGCCGAAACACGATTATTCATTCCCCCTAGGTCGATTCGATTCCGATGTCCCGAATATCGATTCGAGAAAAAATATCAACTTGTGCACAAGCTGTCCATGACCATGCCAATGCGTGAACAGTTTAACATATGCAACAGTTTTGTATAGCGCGGACAGTATTGAACGGACATTATCATTTCCTCCAACTTATGCAACGATTCATTTTTCCCCAAGTCGTACTCCCGATTTAGCGTCCCATAGGCACCAAATTGTCCGAGGCATCATAACCCACGATCGACGTTTCATAATATTTTGCAGCACGTAAAATAGTCTATCTTTTTACTAGAACCTTAAACTTTCTGGTTTATGTGATAGACTTGAATTTCAGAGTGAATAACTCTAAATCGATACATTTTTTCCGAGTTCTTGGACTTAGTGGATTGGCATGCAATTAACTTGGCATCGTTCGATTTGAATGAATTCGAGGCAAGGAATAAGTTTGCGGGACAGAGTAGAAAAGAAGGGGCCGAATCACCCACCGATTACTTTGTTTCGTGCAGGTCGTCGAAGCGCTACGTAACGTCAATCTTAGTTACACGAGCTCCTGCAATGGCACCAACACTTTGTTAGATTTCCTTCTTTTCCCCTTGCATCGAAATTTGTAATTGCAACCATGAAAATGACGCGAAAGCACTTCAATCAAGCCCAGCAGCAAAGATCCAAGAAAACCATACAGCGGTCCGGTCCCGTCGAAGGGACTCTTATAGAGAGCTCACTCGCCGAGACGCAGCCCGCTGCATCTAGGACTTATTCCAACAGAAGTCGTTCCATTAGTTGGATCGATTCTCGTAACTTCCGTCCAAATCGATTTGAATCGATGCCGCAAGGCGTTATCGTTTACCAAGCTTAGCGATCGAGTCAGATAGCCATCTAAGTTCCCGGACCGATCAGACTCGGCGCAAGCATATTATGAAGTTCCGTCGCCTATCGAAAGCGGGACGCTACATGTGGTGTATATAATTGAGATTGGTTCAGGCCTTACATGGTAATTCTCTTTTAAGACATATGGGCCCAATTCAATATCGCACCTCATGGACCAACTTCGGTTCGGGTCACACCGCGTTTCCAACAAGTGGTATCAGAGACCATAGTTATGGAGCAGGTTTGAGCGGCTCTAATTGGTTCGAGATATATGGTGTTGAAAGTTCATGCGTATACACGGATATACGGGCTCTCTTGATCTTAAGGTAGAGTAGGAGGATCAACTACACGAATTGGCTTCAAAGGTGGGTTTGACGAGCCCAATGTGGAGCAAGACGTTGTGGTTGGCACACACATGGTGGTGTGGATGAACATGTCGGTTTGGCTCTGTGGTCGAATGGATCAAGATGACAATATGTTGGATCTCCTAGGTGCTCGGCTGGCGGAAACGAATAAAAAGGTAGCAATGAGTGCTATGATTGTTTGGCTAGCGGAAACGAACAAAAGAAAGCAGTTGTGCTAAGGTTATTCGGCTAGCGGAAACGAAAAAATGTAGCAAGGTGCTAAGGTTATTCGGCTAGCGAAATGAACTAAGGTGGAGATTGTTGGATTGTATTTCGTTTCCGGTTGAGCGCTCAAATGGGGGGTAACAATGGAATTGGTAATTTAGTTCCACATTGATTATGAGGTGGGATCATGTGGTATATATAAGTGGAATTTGTTTAAGCTTTATATAATAATTCTCTTTGAGGTATATAGGTCCAATTTAATATTGCATCTCAAATATTAATATTAGTAGCAGTAGAGCAGGGCGGACGAAGCTGGGGGATTTTCGTTCTGAGCCCATATGTGTTGATCTCGCACATCGGGTGCTCATGCAAGTATGTTTGCCGTGGCATCTTTTTCTCGTTCTTCTTCCAACGAGAATACGCCAACAGAGGAAAAAGTAAAGAAAAAAAAAAAAAACTAACATATTTGGCAAAATTTTAAAAATAAGCTAACATTTTTTTTTCCTTCCCCCATTATTTTTAAAATTTATAAATGTTTTGTAAAATCTCGTCCAATTCCGATTATCAAACTGCACCCGATTTTAGCCCATTCCTACTATAGAATGTTCGACTTTATCAAACTGCACTCTATTTTGCTGCAGGGAGCATCATGTTCGTCAGTGTAGGAACATGAATTGAGGGATTAGGAAGTTACTGAATGATGGTGGTGGTGGTGGTGGTGGTGGTGGTGGTGGGATGAAGGTCTTAGGATGAAATAATGTACAAATATAGATATCGTAAAGGGAATTGATGGATTTTTACTTGGATAAAGCAAAAACAAGTAGGATAAGTCAATAATTCATCTTGAAATATACTTCAGCATTTTCTCTAGGTTTTAGATGTTGTCTATGTATCCTCCTGGTAATAATACTCTTGACAAAAGATTTGCTATAAAGTCACGCTCGAAAGGAGAAATTATTCAGTTGGACGGGCTCATCTCTAAGTCCCCTCCAATCACATAATGACAAATGTTCTCTTTCATGTAATACTAATTTACGGGAATAAAACATATAATATGCTTGATTATACCATTGACGGGGATTTAGGGCTCACCACTATAATGTGATGAGTCCGTTCCAACGAATAATTTCTCTACAAGAAGATCAAACCCATAACACTTATAGCACAAAGTTTTAGCTCACATGCAAATTTATGGCCTTAATTAACATTCATATTATTCAAAACAGTCTTTCTTTCAAAAGAATATGGATCCCATCGGGTGTATAAAAAATACAGAGCTGCTATTTTGAACGCCGCAGGACTGGCCTGCAGTCACGCGATGCGTCGTCACTGGCACCCCAGTCCGGGGTAGACCCACATTAGCAGGGGACCAATTGTTGACCGCGTCACGTAAATACGAACCAGTGTAGGCCAACCCCACGGACAGTCAAAGTAGTATTTTCCTAAAAGATAGCACTTAAAATTGATGGAATCCATATATTTATAAGAAAAACTGCTTTGTTACACCGAAATTGGGACAACAGATACGCTCCCTCAAACGACCAAGTTTCCCGTGCTAACTTTGAAGTGCAACAAATCTTGCTCTATGATTTCCTGATCTTTGTAGTTCCGCGAGAACAGGTCCGATCTCCAACTCTCAACTTCGTGGCAGGCCGCCACAACCTCGTCCGCCGCACCTTCGTGCTCGACGCACCGGCAATTCGCTCCCTGAAGCAGCGCGCGACACAGCACTACAACGGCATCGTCCACAACGGCAACGGCATCGTCCACAACGGCAACGGCAATGGCGGGAACGCAACGCGCCCACCATCGACGTTCCTAGCGATCGCAGCCCACTCGTGGTCCTGCTTCGTCCGGGCCAAAGCCCTCGACCCGGACGACGACACGGTCTTCAGCTTCATGGCCGACTGCCGCAATCGCCTCGAGCCTCCCGTCGAAGAAGGATACTTCGGCAACTGCGTCAAATTTATGTACGTGCGCGCTCTGGTCCGCGAGGTGACCGCCGAGGGGGGACGGGCGTGCTCGAAGATCGGCGAGTCGATCCGCGGGATCGGTCTGGAGGATCCGCTGGCGGACGTCGACAGCTGGGTCGCGGACTTCGCCGCCCTGCCATACGCGAGGACCACCAACGTGTCGGCCTCGCCGAGGTTCAGGGTGTACGAGACCGACTTCGGGTTCGGTCGGCCGGACCGGGTCGAGCTGGTCTCGATGAACCACGAAGGGGAGGTGGCGATGGTCGGCGGGAAGGAGGAGGGGTCGGTTCAGGTCACGGCCGCGCTGAACCGTGACCAAATGGATGCTTATGCCAAGCTGTTCTTGGGTGGTTTGCATGGTAATTAGCTTACCGTAGGGTTGTTTGTTGTGCAGATTATATCAACTGCATTTATAAAATCAAAGGTCTGTTTGACTTGGACAATAAGGAGAAAACAAAATCAGTGGGCTGTGGACCCTAATAAAGAGAGAGATTTTTTTAAAAAAAATTCTAATGTGTGTGATCAAGTTAATTAGACCTTGCAAATCTGTACTATTATATATTGTACATAATAATATATTAAGAAAAGTTTAGTCCCCGTGGCCGTAGCCTGTTGGGAACGGTGGAGCACCCCGACGCAGTGACGCGGGTCCAAGCACCATTAAGAAGTGGACACCCTCTAAAAAAAAAATTAAAAGTTTTACGGTAAAACTTTTATGATTCCTAAAATAATATTATCTTTGAAATATATTTGCTATCAATCATGCTAATCGTCACGCAAGCAATTTGGATGATATCATCTTCCATTATATGTCATCTGACGTAACAGTTGACATAACAGCTAACATTGTCCAAAAATTAGTTATCCAATTTTTTAATGTTGTTGATGCTAATTTTAATATTAACTTAACATTAATTTTAATTTTAGTGTTAATAATTATGTTAATTTAATTTTAATTTTAAATTCAATATTAATATTAATTTGAAAGTTAATGTTAAAAATTGTCATGTTAGCTGTCATGTCAGCTAGGGGTGTAAAATGGACAAAGTAGTCCGTTGTCCGTACGTGTCCGGCTCGATAAATGGTTCGACCGCGGACCGTCCGATTGATTAACGAACAGAACATGGACTATTTTTTTGGTCCGTTTAAAAATCGGATCCGGACACGGTCATATCCATGTCCGGTCCGCATTTGTCCGCGAACCGTCCGATAGTGGAGACTCATTTAGTTTTGCATCAATTATGTCATATTATTTTGGTTTTGCATCAATTTTTTGTTGTTCGGTCTCGATTTTTGTTAACCTTTTACTATTGTTTGTTGTATTCTATAACCTTCTATTGTATTTTCTTTCAACTTGATTTTTTGTACCAACTATCAAGGTATCTTGATAAAATAATGGCTTTTGGTAATATATTTTATTTGTCCGCGGACCGTCCGATTGAATTAATGAACAGTGGTTGTCCGTGTCCGTTCGGTCCGAACTCGAACAATGGACTGTCCGTGTCCGTCCGTCCGAACTCATTTTCATTTTCGGACCGAACACGGACAGTGGACTGTCCGTGTCCGTCCGGCCCGTTTACACCCCTAATGTCAGCAGCCATGTCATATGTCACGTAATGGGAGATGACATCACCCAATTTTTTTGGGAGATAAATAGCTTTTTTGTTTGCCATCTCCAAAATGGGTGTCCCAATTATGTCCTCTCCAATACATTTTTCTTTTATTTAAAAAAAACTAAATAATTATGGATACCAAAAGTTGCATCAATATGAGAGAGAACAATTCAATTGGGACAGATTTTGGCGACATCAAATCTACTCCCTATTATCTTAGCCTCAAATAGGAACTTACAATTGGTCATGGCAAGGTCATGGCACGTGATACTATTTTTGTATTTAGGTCCTTGACTTTTTTTCAATTTAGGTCCTTGAAAAAAAATCAAAAATCCTAGAGGGACTTATGAGCTCCTAATTTTTAAAAATGGGTATTGAAAAGTCGTTGAATTACATACATCTCATCCTTTGATTTTTTTTAAGGGACTAAAGAGAAAAATAAGTACATTTTCAATGTTAGTAAAATTCACGTGTCACATTCATATTGCAAGTTCTTATTTTGAGTTCTTGTTTGAGTTTTTGTAGTTGAACTTGAAAAAAGTCAAGGGATGAGATGCATGCAATCAAATAGCTATTAATGACCAAAAATTTAAAATTATGAACTCATGAGTTCCTCTACGATTGTTTATTATTTAATTAATTTAAAAATATAACTAAGAGTTAATCATAACTATATCATAATCATCATTAATGTCCGCTAATATCATTAATACACACTATCATAATAAATAAATATTGTCTCTTCTCGACCTTACTTTTTATAAAAAAAATTAAATATATAAATACCAATTATTTACAAATATCAAATTCCTAAAAAAAACTTTTCACAAAAACATATTCCGTTGAGAATATTTTGGTAAAATATAGCATAATAAATATTAGTAAAATATAAAATATATTTTTTCAAATAATTATAAGTAACTTATTATGCAACATCTACTAAAATATTATTATGCAATAAATTAGCATAAAATACACGTGTCATGTACACGATTGCTAGTATTATATAATAGAAAAAGTTCAGTTTTACCATAGTACTTTTCTTTCCAAATATGCCCTTGCATATGTTTACTAATTAATATTGTTTGTTAAAGTTAATAGAGACAACTATGTAATTATGAGAGTTGTCATTTGGACTTCCTAAATAGTCTCGCATGCATAATTAAAATAGTATATAATAATATAACAATAAATTTGGAATAATTACGTTAACTTTTTAAAATCTTCCTAAGTAGTCTTAATAAATATTAGAATAGTTATAACATTCTTTTAGGTCTTCCTAATAATAATATCTAAAATAAGTGATTTAATATATAATCTATAAAATTCGCACAAAGCATGTACATATGTATATCGGTATCTATAATAATAGATTTTTGTACATGTATGTACACCATAATTGTAGAATAATTAAGTTAATTGCCTTTCAGTAGGGGTCCAAGCCCGCACAGTCTTATAAGTGAATCCGTTTCTAGCTATATTCCTCTAGTATTCTTGTATATGTATAAGATATGACTTAGATCTACTGCAGCCAATATCTCGTGCTACTCGATACAAAAATACAAATTGGAGAATAATATCGAGGTATTGACAAATTTGTTGGAAACACAATGAGCCTCGAACCGGAGCTGGCCCATCAGATGCTATATTGGACTCCACCCATACTCCTTAAAAAAATCCCATGGAATGCCTTAACTAATTCCAATTATCTACCTTTCCAGAGGTGGGACAAAATTGTTAACTCCATTGTCATCATTTTAAAGCGCTCAACCGAAAACGAAATATAATCCAACAAAATTCTCTCGACTCATATATCTTACAACCTGTCACGTCCCGATCCCGCAGAGTCCTTTCGTCCTCGCTTCAGACTCTGTGAGACCGTTTGTCCTCGCTAAGGCGTGATGCCATGCAAGCCTAAGTTGCGCTTGCACAAGGCCAAAACTTGTAACAAGACAAGATTGACAAGGTTGACAATACGCAGCAGAACATATAGCAGATAATTGAAGCAGCAGCGAATATATTTCAGAATACATGCATTGAACAAAATGGTAACAAGAAACAATTTTCTTTATTGATTTCATTTGAACAGGTTACAAGCTCTCGATTCTCTCTGATACAATGTTACATTCTCTCAGAACTTTACAAATTACAATGATCCCGTTCTCATACATTACATCCCTTTATATACAAACCAACTCTTGCAATAGATGTCCATCTCTTGGCATCTCTTCTGATTTCTGGCTCCTGAGGATGAGGCTCGGGCTATCGCTTCGGACTATCCTTCTCGATGCATATTGCACCCGCATGCAGACTGATGGTGGGTCAGTATATCAGCATACTGGTGATTGTGAACAAAGAACTACATTTATCTGAAACGATCACTGTTCACTTAGTGAGAAAATATTTTTTTATGATGTGATCTTGCTACTTTTACCTATGTTCATTTCATGCATACAGAATCAGTTTACATTCTTTGAAAATATCTTTGAAAAGCCACAGTTCATTTCTTTCAAGCATACAAGGGACTATTCAATTCAAGCACGATGTCTATTCATTTTTGTGGAGTGCGCAGCGTGTTTCATGAGCATAATTATTTCTTTGTTTCAAGCAATCTCTTAGGGACAATTATAAGCACGATATCATATCTTTTATTTTAAGGGGACATAACACTTCTTTGTAACAGATTAATCTCTGTAAGCAATTCATATAGCAAACTCAAGCAATACATATGTATCACTTTTAAGTGATTCTTACCATAGCTGACCGTCCATCCCTACACAAGACAAGGATTAGCATAAACATAATATAACTAACATTATTATTCCCTATTCGTCTCTGCGTCGTTAACTCATAGCAAAACATTCTTGACACATGCATACTCGATTGGCAGCTGTGACTCTCCGGTTCAGCTCTGCACTAACCAATACCTATCTATATGACGGTCCATAGAAAATCCCATGATTAGCCACTGTGACTCTCCGGTTCAGCTAGCCGCTAAGGACTCAGATATCAACTCCCATTTTTACATGGAGGCCCTAATCTCTCCTAGGCCGAGTGGTTCCAGGCGCCCCCAGATTCCACCCGAGAGACAAATTTTTACTCGTGCACAAGTTGTCCGAAACCATATGCACGCTCTAGCAGTTCTATCAGATGAGACAGATTTGTGATCAGATGTACGGCATGTTCTTTTCATTCCTGTTCAGATATACGACATGTTCTTTCATGCCTTTGCAGATGTACGACACGTTCATTTCTTGCATTTCTTCTTTTCGGATCATATAGCCAACAGCTTCTCCCTTTTCTTATCAAGCATGATAATGAGTCATATTCAGAACAAAGATCTATATTAGCATGACAATATCTCGTTTGATTTAACATAGCAAACATTTATTTCTTTTTATCAGGCAACAATCTTTCTTTAGCATACATGTTATCTCTTTTCTTGTTCTTAGCATGGCAGCATGTAGATTCTCTTATAAGCATACTTAATGATTTACCATCTTGTTATTAACAATAGCATTCAATCAAAAACTCAGATTCTTATTAGGCGTAAGAGAATCAGCAAATGAGACTTTGTCCACTCATCCAGATAAATCGTCTTCTGTTGCAGAGCCAGCAATCCGATCTTTCTGTCTATCTAGTGCCTTCGCGGAGCGGGACAATACATAATTATCTACCGAGAAAAGTTTCATCCTCAAAACTTAAGAAAAAACTTACGATATCCATAGCAGCGATAGTCCTCATCCTTCGCCATCATCATCGATAAAACTCTCAATTCAGATCATATTAAAACTCTTTTTCAATAAAGCATCTCAATCCCAGTGAATCAAATCGATAAAAAAAACATATACCGGCATCATAAAATATTTATGGACTTATTGTATGGAACGTTCATCTCATTGATGATATCAAGTAGGCAAGGATATTTTGATCGGGGAAACATCTTCGAATTAAATCGAATCAACAATTGGCCAAAGGATCGTGTTGCTCTGATACCATTCTGCCACGTCCCGATCCCGCAGAGTCCTTTCGTCCTCACTTCGGACTCTGTGAGACTGTTCGTCCTCGCTAAGGCGTGATGCCGTACAAGCCTAAGTTACGATTGCACATGGACAAGACCTGTAACAAGACAAGATAGACAAAGTTGACAATACGCAGCGGAACATATAGCAGATAATTGAAGCAGCAGTGGACATATTTCAGAATACATGCATTGAACACAATGGTAACAAGAAACAATTCTCTTTATTGATTTCATTTGAACATGTTACAAGCTCTCGATTCTCTCGGATACAATGTTACATTCTCTCATAACTTTACAGATTACAATGATCTCGTTCATATACATTACATCCCTTTATATACAAACCAACTCTTGCAATAGATGTCCATCTTTTGGCATCTCTTCTGATTTTTGGCTCATGAGGATGAGGCTCGGGATATCACTTCGGACTATTCTTCTCGATGCATATTACACCTGCATGCAAACTGATGGTGGGTCAGTATATCAGCATACTGGTGTTTGTGAACAAAGAGCTATATTTGTCTGAAACGATCACTGTTCACTTAGTGAGAAAATATTTTCTTGTGATGTGATCTTGCTACTTTTACCTATGTTCATTTTATGCATACAGAGTCAGTTTACATTCTTTGAAAATATCTTTGAAAAGCCACAGTTCATTTCTTTCAAGCATACAAGGGACTATTCAATTCAAGCACGATGTCTATTCATTTTTGTGGAGTGCGCAGCGTGTTTCATGAGCATAATCATTTCTTTGTTTCAAGCAATCTCTTAGGGACAATTATAAGCACGATATCATATCTTTTATTTTAAGGGGACATAGCACTTCTTTGTAACGGATTAATCTTTGTAAGCAATTCATATAGTAAACTCAAGCAATACATATGTATCACTTTTAAGTGATTCTTACCATAGCTGACCGTCCATCCCTACGCAAGACAAGGATTAGCATAAATATAATATAACCAACACTATTATTCCCTGTTCGTCTCTGCATCGTTAACTCTTAGCAAAACATTCTTGACACATGCATACTCGATTGGCAGCTGTGAGTCTCCGGTTTAGCTCTGCACCAACCAACACCTATCTATATGATGATCCGTAAGAAATATCATGATTAGCCGATGTGACTCTCCGGTTCAGCTCGTCGCTAAGGACTCAGATATCGACTCCCATTTTCACATGGAGGCCCTAATCTCTTCTAGGCCGAGTGGTTCCAGGCGCCTCCAGATTCCATCCGAGAGACAAATTTTTACTCGTGCACGAGTTGTCCGAGACCATATGCATGCTCTAGCAGTTCTATCAGATGAGACAGATTTGTGATCAGATGTACGACATGTTCTTTTCATGCCTATTCAGATATACGACATGTTCTTTCATGCCTTTGCAGATATACGACACGTTCATTTCGTGCCTTTCTCTTTTCGTATCATATAGTCAACAGCTTCTCTCTTTTCTTATCAAGCATGATAACGAGTCATATTCAGAACAAAGATCTATATTAGCATGGCAATGTCTCGTTTGATTTAACATAGCAAACATTTATTTCTTTTTATCAGGCAACAATCTTTCTTTAGCATACAGGTTATCTCTTTTCTTGTTCTTAGCATGGAAGCATGTGGATTCTCTTATAAGCATACTCAATGATTTACCATCTTGTTATTAACAATAGCATTCAATCAAAAACTCAGATTCTTATTAGGCGTAAGCGAATCAGCAAATGAGACTTCGTCCACTCAACCAGATCAATCGTCTTCTGTTGTAGAGCCAGCAATCCGATCTTTCTGTCTATCTAGTGCCTTCGCGGAACGGGGCACTACACAACCCACCTTAGTTCAATACTTCCAGCAAGGCGCTCATCGTGGTTACGAACGATTATACCCCAAATTTTATAAGTAGTACTACGGAGTTCTGTTGGGAACGCGGTATGGCCCCAACCGGAGTTATCCCATGAGGTGCGATATTGAAATAGGCTCACGTGTCTTAAAAGAGAATTATCATGTAAGGCCTGAACCAATTCCAATTATTTACATCTCATGATCCCACCTTCTATTCGATGTGGGACTAAATTACCAACACCATTGTCATCCCCTTTGAGCGCTCAACCAGAAATGAGATACAATCCAACAATCTCCACCTTAGCTCGTTTCAGCTAGACGAATAAACTTAGCATCCTTGCTACATTTGCCCATTTTTGCCAACCTTAGCACCTCTGTTACTTTACCTTTGCTAGTTTTTGTTCGTTTCTGCCACCGAACAACCTTAGCGCTCCTGCTACCTTTATTCATTTCTGCCAGCCGAGTACCCAGGAGATCCAATATATTATCATCTCGATCCATTCAACCAAAGAATCAAACCAACACGTTCATTCACACTACCATTGTGTGCCAACCACAATGTCTTGCTCCACCTTGGATATGTCAAATCTACCTTCGAAGCCAATCCGTGTAGTTGTATATGCTGCTAACTCCACCTTGAGAAGAGAGCTCGTATATCCATGTTTACGCATGAACGTTCAACACCATCTGACTCAGACCAATTAGAGTCGCCCAAACAGTCCTATAACCATGGACTCTGATACAACTTATTGGGAACTCCACCCATCCCAACAAGTTCCTTATAAAAGTAATATTGAGTGTTTCAAAAGATAAAATTCTCAAGCTGTCACTACCACTTTTTAGTACTAGGGGTATTTTGGTCATTTATGATTTATCGAAATTAATTTGAATTTTTGATAATTAATAATGTGCTAATTAAAATTTTAGGCCTTAACCTAGAATTGCCCTAATCTAAATGCTAGTCATGATCCTAGAGACTAAGTTAGTGGTTTACAATTAAAGAATCTAAGTTAGATAATATCTAGATATTTGGCTAAGGAGATATTTTAGAAAGTAACCTAGTTTAGTTGGGCCTTTAGCTTGAGGGCTTAATTTACATTGTAAAGAGAGCCCACAGCCTTCCATTGCACTAAACCCTAAACCTAGCTATGTGTGGCTTCATTGCATCTTTCCTCTTTTCATTGTCTTCTTAAACCTTAATTTGTGTTCTTTTCCAAAATCACCCCCTTTCTCCAAATCAACTCCAAATTGAGCCTAATCTTTTACAACACACTCCCCTACTGTAGAAGAGGTCAATAGAGGCTAGTTAGAAAGGATTGAAGGCGCTTGGACCATAGTAAGTTGGTACGGATCTCATTTTTAGTGCTTTTGCATTGAGATTCTAACTCTCAATAGGTAATGGCTTTAAACTCTTTTGTTCTTCTGATTTCTCTTCATAGATGCATGCATCTAGGTACCATACACCTGTAGACCAAGTTTGGTAGAATTTTGTGTCTATTTGATATGCGTATTGGAGGCGTATCGGAGTGTAGTGTAAAGTGTTTGATGAAATGCCTCAATGAAATATTTATTCAGTAATTTCAAAAATAATTTCTTTATTTTGTAGCCTAATATGTGTGGATTACAATTCCCTGTCACTGAGCACGATTTGGTGTTGTTTTCGTGTCGTATTTCAACACGAGGATGTCAACACGACACTGTGGTGCATGTCCTGCTACCACGAGTCTCGTACTCGCAGCACATGACACGTTGTCACCCCTCTAGTTTTCATAAACAGGGGTATTTTGGTAATTTTCTACTTAAAATTTTTTTTTTGGAATTATTTATTTATTTATGTATTATTTTGGGGTTGTTTGAGTCGGGTTTGAATTTCAACTCATTTCGACTTGTTTCGGGGACCCGGGGTAGTGTTGACCTTAGCGGGCCCACACACTAGTTAGCCATGGCCCACATGTTAGTTATTTTAGTTAGTGACTAGACTAATTATTTTTGGTTAAGAGTAATTTGGATTAGTGGTTTAGGATTGACTAAACTACCCCCGACTTAACCCCTTACCAATGTAATAGCAAATAGACTAGAGAGAGGCTTTTGGACTTTTCCCATATAGGACAAAACAGCCTTTGTTGGCCGGCCATGACTAGGTGGATAGGCTCCTCCATTCAAACATTATCCATTCTCCATTCTCTCTCTTGTTCTTTCCAAAATTGATTTGAGAGCAAACCCTAATCAAATCATCCCCAAATCCTTCCATTTCTCTACCAAACCTTCATCCTTCCTTCTCAATTCAATCCAAGGAAGGAGCTCCTCAAGTTTGAGAGGATTCGGAGCTTGTTCGTGTCCGTTTGGGATTCCTACGTGTCGGTGGCATTTCGGGATCGATTCGAGTCATCGGGAGGTATAAATCCTTTTCCTCTCTCATTTCTCTCATGCATTAGATTCATTTTGACCTATAGGAATGACCCCCATGGTTTGGTGCCCATTTTGTGTCCATTTGGACATTTGTAGAGGTGTCCAATGTGTAGGATCGTGTCCTAATGGGAAAACCCCCTATTTGGACACATGTATTTGTTTGTGCATTGAATTTTAGTGTGTTATAAAATTATTCCAGATTTACATGTGTTTAGGAATGTGTTTGCCAATGTATCTTAATGTATCATATTATCTAAACCTATATGTATATATATGGTGATATATATCATTCTCTCTCTCTCTCTCTCTCTCTCTCTCTATATATATATATATATATATATATATATATATATATAAAATATATATGGCTTATATATATATATATATATATATATATATATATATATATATATATATATATATATATATAAGTGTATATATTATGATGGGAATGTGGTGTGTACATTGTGTTGGTAAGGTATATATATATATATATATATATATATTATATATATATATATATATATATATATATATATATATATATATATATATATATATATAAGTGTATATATTATGATGGGAATGTGGTGTGTACATTGTGTTGGTAAGGGGGCTACTGTGGTTCGGCCAAGCATGGGATGAGTGAGTGTATGTTAGTGTAGTGGTGGTGTTTGGTTTAATGTTTGAGAGGGGAATGTGAAGAGGAGTTATAGGGAGATGGAGGAGTGTTAGAGAGTTATGTGGAGGAGTGTGAGTAGAGTGAATAGGAGGGAGGAGAACACCCAACCAACAGCCCATAAACCCAACTTGGCTGTCACATTTGAAGCCCCCCAAACAGTCCAGTTTTTAGCCAATGTGGCTGTCCTATATTGCCACAAGACAGTCCCTATTTCACCACTTAACATTCCAGATTTTTAGCCTATATATGGCTGTCATTGCACCCCATAAAATCAGTCCAGTAAAGCTCTACATGGCTGTCCAGAATTTCCCCATAGTGGCTGCCCCCCTACAGTCCAGAAATGCACTGCATTACTGTCCAGCTTGCCCCCTTCATTCAGTCCAGGTTTTACCATATAGTGGCTGTCCAATTCCCCCATGTTTCAGTCCCAACCATAGCCACAAACCAGTCCATGTAACCCCCTACACTGCTGTCCCCAATTCCCTATTTTCAGTCCAGAATTTGCCCTGAACATCACTCTATTTCAGCCCCCTTTGCTCCATGCATTTCAGTCCTAACTATATCCAATTCAGCCCAGGTTTTGCCCCTTAGATGGCTGTCCCTATACCACATCATATCAGTCCTTTATTTTCTCCACATTTCAGTCATTTACACCATAAATTTTCAGCCCACACAAATGCCACATATCAGTCCATATATTGTTGTGTGTGTGTGTTTATGAGGTATTGTTGTGTGTGTGGGTGTGAGAGCCAATGAGTGTAGTTAAGTGGCCCATAGGTTAGACTATGTCTAAACCAATAGGAAACCTATAGGAGAAGCCTATGAGTGTGAGAAATATATGTGAGTGTTGTGTGTGAGTGAGTGGTATGGGTGAGTGATAGAGTTGATGGTAAATTCATGATATGGGTAAGGTAGGTAATAGGAAAAACCTATACATGTCCTAACATAGCCTAGATACCTAGGATACCCAAAATTCTTGGTAGGTAAACCTTAGATAGGTTGGTATCTAGCTACCCTAAGGAGCCTAGGCTAGTATCTTGGGTATTAGCGAGGTTTCCTTGGGATTGGACAAGGTATCGGGATTTACCTTGGTAAGGTAATGCTAGTTTTGCCTAGGAATAGGGTATTTGTGTTAGAAGTCTAAGATAGGACTAGAACTTGATTTTTTTGATTGGTAACGATCAAATATGGTACTCATAGACTAGTTTTGACGTCGGTTGACCTTTTTAACCAAAAGTAAACAAAAGTCAACCGAGAGTCAAACGTAGCCTTTAAGCGACCAGATTTGACCGAAACCAAACCAGAGTTGACCAGTTGACTAAAAGTCAACAGTTGGTCAACATTAGACTAGTTTGACCTAGGGTTGACCTAGAGTTGACTAGGGTTGACCAGAGTTGACTTTTTGACCAAAAGTCAACTGTAAGTCAACCTTTGACCCCGTTTGACCTAGTTTGACTTGGATTGACTTCCAGTGACCTAGTGTGACCTAGTATGAACCAATATGACCTAGTATGACTCAGTTTGACCTAGATTGACCTAGTTTTGACTTAGACTTGCATTCATGACTTATATTAGTTTCCTTTCTCAGTATTAAGCCCTGTTTGACTTATAGTATCTTATTTTAGGTCTGTGATCACTCTGAGCGTCTGTTCACCCTATCAGCTCAGGACCACAGGCGAGTACATTCACTGATAGTTTTCATTGTCTTGATATCTACTATATCCGATTCAGTCATAGTATTTTACATAATTTCTGACACGACGTTTCACGGACTAGTATACGTCGGATCCTGTCATGAGATGTTATTCCTAGACTCCCTTGGTATATGAGTATGTGATATTTCTGTGTTCTTGTACTTATATAGATACTGATTTGGGAGTGGACTGGCCCTCTGCTCTCGAACCCCGTGTCATGACGTGCCATGTCCGGATCCGTGATACTATTCGGGGAGGGGGGAATTATTAAGGGTTATGTGATCAAAGCCTTCCTGTAACTATATTTTGCTAGCGTCACCCTCATCTCACGTAGGGTGTAGCAGACACCCCATTACCAGTTATCCAGGTTGGACGGCATGACTCTCCGTTGAGGACACCGCGGATTGCCGGGCCAAGTGGATAATCATCTCTTGCTTTCCTAGCCGATCACATATCGCTCTAATAGTTCAAATCACTTTTACATTTATTTAGCGTATCTTATATTCCACTTCAGCGTTACTTTCTGTACTTCTCACCATGCTATGATTTCTATTTCTCACATGCTCTATCTGTCTTTTATACTGTACCATGATTTGAGACTAAGTTCTGTTTGAAAGAACACTACCAAAATACATGGATTTACCGACGGCCTTATCCGTCGGTATTCCGTCGCCAAAAATAAATACCGACGGATTACCGACGGATATTTTGGTAAAACAGCCGTCGGGAATAACCTCGTCGCTAAAACATATCCGTCGCTACTCCGTCGCTCAGCGACGACTTAGCGACGGAATACCGCCGGCTCATTTAAATATATATAGCGACGGATTACCGACTAGCTTTCGTCAAAACATGTATCAGGATATAGGTTTAGCGACGGAATACTCCGTCGCTAAAGAGTCGGCAAAACCGTATCAGTGATTTTCTGATACGCAATATCCGTCGCTAATCCATCGTAGATTTGTCGGTAAAAGCGTATTAGCGACAAAACATCCGTCGCTAACAGCAAAATTTATGGACATCAAACAGAACTAGGTCGACGGACATTCCGTCGCTAAACCGTCGCTCAATGTAAAATCCTACAGATAGCGACGGATATTACGTCGCCAATCCGTCGCTTTATTGAAATGCTCCAGGTAGCGACGGTTTTTTCCGTCGCCACTTCGTCGCTAAACTCAGTTTTTCCAGATAGCGACGGACTATCCGTCGCTCAGTAGTCGCCAGTCCGTCGCTAACTTCTAATTTTTGAAAAAAAAATACTGCAAACAGACTCTTTCCTGTTTGTACAACACATCCAACACAATATCAAACATGCAAAATATCCATATACAACACCATATATCCATATCCAACACGAATATCCAACGTATCCAATATCCAACACCATATATCCATATGCAAAATATCCATATCCGACACCAATATCCAACGTATCCAATATCCAACAAAATATTACCAACACAATATATCCAATATCCAACATTAAATTATCCAAACATAAAAAAAATATCCGAACATACAATGTATCCAAATGTCTACAAAAATTTCGGCAGCACCTCCTTTGTATATCAGATCATCGCTTATAACCCAGCGTAGGTATATATCCAAAAATCACATAGACGAAATATGCACATACGAATTTAATGCACACCAATTATCCAAGAAAAGACATCAATTATACTGAAGAGTAACCTAATATCCGTCGTTATACTGAAAATTTATCTTCAAGTGTGAGAACGGATGGCTCAGAATACACAACCCAAAATTCATTCTAGCATACATTAGTGTGAATCATCTATGTTCTGTACATATGGTGTAGTATATGATCTTATCGTATATAGTATTTGAAGAACGTAACAGAATCAAGATGAACTCACATAATGTAATACTAAGACATCATCTACTACTATATAAGATATAGTGATAGGTTGTCGTATCATCATTGCCGAGGGATGAGGGTCGGAGGACAGTCAACTTATCTACGGCTACATAGTTTCTGCCTTGCCAGTCGAATGGCTGCAGGGACTATATATGTCCTGATCATCATGTCGTACCGTAGATTAATGCAAATGGAGCTGGAAACAAAATACAGAAACCAAAAAACAAAATACAGAATCCAATCCCTGGGTTCGCCGAAAATACAAAACACAGAATCCAATCCCTGTATTTTAAGTGTGAGAACGGATGGCTCAGAAGACAACCAAACCGGAGAGGATACTCCAAGAGATACATCTGAGTAGGACGTATACTCTGAGAGATCACCCTTACAGAAATGATATCAGTAGTGGTATCGAATGTTGGAGAAGATATTATCACAGTATACGTCCTCTCCTCCACGATGGCTCTAGACCCATCTGCTCGTCCCTGCTTCCATTCTTCTTGTTTGACTCTCTCAGCCACACATGATATCCAGCTCAAGTGTAGAGTAGGCGAAAAAGAAGGGGACAGGAATAGGAGGGGGAAGCAGCACACCGGCGGCATGACCTGGAGGAAGTACAGAGGTTTTCTTCAACATACGTAGGAGAACTATAAGGATATATGTAAACACAACATATCACCTTGTCAAAGACCCTAAATGTGACAACCATGTTACCGCGGTGTCGGAAGACTAACATGTCATAATTTTATAAGTCGTATGTTTTGACATAATCCTCCCAACCGAATTTCAGTTCTATGTAATAATGCGAGATTACGACACAGGAGGAAAGAGTTGGGATGATTATGTCAAAACACACGGCTTAGAAAATTATGACATGTTAGTCTTCCGACACCGCGGTAACATGGTTGTCACATTAAGGGTCTTTGACAAGATGACATATTGTGAAAAGATATATCCTTATAGTTCTCCTACGTATGTTGAAGAAAACCTCTGTACTTCTTCCGAGTCATGCCGCCGGTGTGCTGCTTCCCCCTCCTATTCCTGTCCCCTTCTTTTCCGCCTACTCTACACTTGAGCTGGATATCATGTGTGGCTGAGAGAGTCAAATAAGAAGAATGGAAGCAGGGACGAGTAGATGGGTCTAGAGCCATCGTGGAGGAGAGGACGTATACTGTGATAATATCTTCTCCAACATTCGATACCACTACTGATATCATTTCTGTAAGGATGATCTCTCAGAGTATACATCCTACCCAGATGGATCTCTCGGAGTATCCTCTCCGGTTGGTTGTCGTATCATCATTGCCGAGGGATGAGGGTCGGAGGACAGTCAACTTATCTACGGCTACATAGTTTCTGCCTCGCCAGTCGAATGGCTGCAGGGACTATATATGTCCTGATCACCATGTCGTACCGTAGATTAATACAAATGGAGCTGGAAACAAAATACAGAAACCAAAAAACAAAATACAGAATCCAATCCCTGGGTTCGCCGAAAATACGAAATACAGAATCTAATCCCTGTATTTTAAGTGTGAGAACGGATGGCTCAGAAGACAACCCAACCGGAGAAAGTACAGAGGTTTTCTTCAACATACGTAGGAGAACTATAAGGACGTGCTGGATTAGTATAGACTATTTCGAATTAGTATCGTGGAAGGTTTAGTAACAATTGTACTTGAATTTCAATTTGGATGTGAAAATCTGTATCGTAAGCCAAACTAAACATAATCAGTTCTATTTCACATGCTTAATTGTCAAGTATGGGAACGAATAGCTCAGAACACAACCCAAAATTTATTCTACATGAACTCACATAATGTTTACAGTCTTGGTCTCAACTGTCTTCTATTCTATGATCCCATGTCTTAGGTTAAATAAATCACTAACCTCATCACGGTGGGTCTTGGTGTAGCACTCAAATGTGGGGCACCCGTAAATTTGCCGAGTTTTTAAATCATCGACATTGAGTTTTAAACCCCCACGTAGCCTTTCTGCTTCACTTCTAGGGTCGAGCAGCATCTTCTTGCAAGCTTCGGTCTCCAGATACTTAGTGTCAAGATTCTGGACGCTTTCGTAGAGCATGTCAACGCATCCTAGCGCCAATTTACTCGACAGGAAATTGACGCTAGGATGCGTTGACATGCTCTACGAAAGCGTCCAGAATCTTGACACTAAGTATCTGGAGACCGAAGCTTGCAAGAAGATGCTGCTCGACCCTAGAAGTGAAGCAGAAAGGCTACGTGAGGGTTTAAAACTCAAAGTCGATGATTTAAAACCTCGACGAATTTACGGATGCCCCACATTTGAGTGCTACACCAAGGCTCACCGTCTGTATAGTTCGGTTATTGGCGCTCGATGTCCCTGTGGTAAGGCAATGGATGAGGATATTGCGTGGGAGGGGGTTGCAGATGGAGGCAACAAGGATGGCGTGTTTGTGAAAGGAGGGAAAGGATACATAATCACAGACGATTTGCATGTAAGGCCATTCTATTCCATGGAGTCTGCGTTGTCTATTTTTCGAAAGCATGGGATCATAGAATCGAAGACAGTTGAGATCAAGACTGTAAACATTGGCCGCGATGAGGTTAGTGATTTATGTAACCAAATGTAGTAATCTTGTAATTTAAAGTTGGAAGAACATGCAAGTAGCCTTATATATAGTTGCTGCCTCCCCAGTCGAATGACTTAATTGCCAAGTATCGGAACGAATGGCTCAGAACACAACCAAAGATTCATTCTAGCATACATTAGTGAGTTCATCTTGATTCTGTTACGTCCTTCAGATACTATATACGATAAGAACATAGATGATTCACACTAATGTATGCTAGAATAAATCTTGGCTTGTGTTATGAGCCATCTGTTCTGATCAAGCATCTTCCTTCTCCTCTCCTCCACCATGGCTCTGAACCAATCTGCTCCTCCCTACTTCCCTTCTTCTTATTGAACTCTCTCAGCCATATATGACATCCAGCTCAAGTGTAGAGTCGGGGGAGAAGAAGTGGACAGGAAGATGAGGGGGAAGCAGCACAGCCGGCGGCATGACCCGGAGGAAGTACATAGGTTTTCTTCAACAGCCGTAGGAGGACTATTTCTCCTACGGCTGTTGAAGAAAATCTCTGTACTTCCTTCGGGTCATGCTGCAGGCTGTGCTGCTTCCCCCTCATCTTTCTGCCCACTTCTTCTCCCCCGACTCTACACTTGAGCTGAATGTTATATGTGGCTGAGAGAGTCAAATAAGAAGAAGGGAAGTAGGGAGGAGCAGATTGGTTCAGAGCCATGGTGGAGGAGAGGAGAAGGAAGATGCTTGATCAGAACGGATGGCTCAGAACACAAGTCAAGATTTATTCTAGCATACATTAGTGTGAATCATCTATGTTCTTATCGTATATAGTATCTGAAGGACGTAACAGAATCAAGATGAACTCACTAATGTAATACTAAGACATCATCTACTACTATATAAGATATAGTGATAGGTTGTCGTATCATCATTGCCGAGGGATGAGGGTCGGAGGACAGGCAACTTTATCTACGGCTACATAGTTTCTGCCTCGCCAGTCGAATGGCTGCAGGGACTAATGCAAATGGAGCTGAAAAAATATGCATAAACCAAACCAATATATAATGCGTGGCTGAGAGAGTCAAATAAGAAGAATGGAAGCAGGGACGAGCAGATGGGTCTAGAGCCATCGTGGAGGAGAGGACGTATACTGTGATAATATCTTCTCCAACATTCGATCCCACTACTGATATCATTTCTGTAAGGGTGATCTCTCAGAGTATACGTCCTACCCAGATGGATCTCTCGGAGTATCCTCTCCGGTTGGTTGTCGTATCATCATTGCCGAGGGATGAGGGTCGGAGGACAGTCCACTTTATCTACGGATACATAGTTTCTGCCTCGCCAGTCGAATGGCTGCAGGAACTATGTTACCGCGGTGTCGTAGTCCAATATAATCCAGAGATTGACACAGTTCTAATTCATATATGTAGTCCAATACAAATAGTCTAAAACAAAAACAACCCAATAAAAATAGTCCAATACAAATAAGTACAAATAGCTAATGCTTGCCACGCTGCTCACGCAAACGCTCAGTGATACTTTCACGCAACCACCTCCGAAAAGCGAGATTTTTGGTGCGAGGAGAGGCGTCGTCCCTTGCCAGGACTGCATCAAAAGCACTCTCGGCATTACTAGCTACCGGTGCTGGATGACTAGAACTCCCGGTCTCACTAGCAACCGGTGCCACTTCCTCCTCAACTGTAGGAGGAGCCACCTCAGCATTCACTGTTTCTTCAAACGACGTGCTGCTCCTCGGGTCATGGGTGCCATCTGGTAAGTATATGTAACAGAATGTAAAAGAATGTAACAGCTCAAATTCAAAAACCAAAATCCCCATGCCAACATGAATCATAACATATAACTTAAACCCAGACATGACATAGGATTAAACCTAATGATTTAATCATCCTTAAATCAATAAACACAAACAATGTACTAATTCTCAGTTTGTGTGTCCGTGTGTCTGTGTGTCCGTGTGTCCGTGTGTGTGTGTGTCTGTGTGTCCGTGTGTGTGTGTGTGTGTCCGTGTGTGTGTGTCCGTGTGTGTGTTTGTCCGTGTATGTGTGTGTCTGTGGGAGAGGAGGAGGCAGCTGCCCGCCCCCTCCCACCGCCCCCTCCACACCCCCCGCCCCCTCCCACCGCCGCCCCTCCACACCCTCCGCCACCCGCGGCCAGCCCCCCTCCACACATACCCCCCCCCCGCACCCCGCGGCCAGCCCCCGCCCCCATCGTACCCCCCCCAACGCTGCCCGCCCCCTCGATCCCACCGCCCCCTCCACACCCCCCGCCCCCCGCGCACGGCCAGCCCCCCTCCGCAACCCCCCGCACCCCGCGGCCAGCCCCCGCGCGCCCCCATCCCTCCAACGCTTCCCGCCCCCTCCCACCGCCCCCTCCACACCCCCCGCCACCGCCGCCACCGCCGCCCCCTGCAGTCGACGCCGCCCCCGCAGCCCCCGACGCCCCCGGCCCGCTGCACCCACGACCACCGCGCGCGCGCGCGCGAGAGAGAGAGAGCGAGAAAGAGAGAGAGAGAGAGAGAGAGAGAGAGAGGGAGAGGGAGAGGGGAATACCTTTAGGAGAGAGAGAGGAGAGGGGGTCGCCGATCACCGCCGCGGGAGAGAGAGGAGAGGGGGTCGCCGATCGATCACCGCGGGAGAGAGAGAGAGAGAGAGAGAGAGTGAAATTTGGGGGGAATGAAAAAGTTTCCCCCGTCGTTTCAACTTAAGTCTGGAACGTAAATTTAGCGACGGATTATTCCGTCGCTAATGCGTCAGTAAATCTCGCGCGAGTAGCGACGGATTATTCCGTCGCTAAGTCGTCAGTAAATCTCGTGCCAATATTTTAGGCTTTTGCCGCCAAAATGTCCGACGTTCTAGCGACGGATATAAAACCGTCGCTACATGGCCGACTACCTATCGACGGCATAGCGACGGATATGGACATAAAAAAATAAAAAAATTGTCCACTGCTTTCCATCGGTATTTCGTCACAAATCCGTCGGGGATCCGACGGTGATAGCGACGGAAAAAGTCCGTCGCTAAATGGCTATCGCTAAAGTACTGTAATTTGGTAGTGGAAAGGTTACAACTCTGGTCCTTATTTGGTTCAGGGGTTGTAACTCGGCTTTCAAATGGTTCCCAAGTCGCCTATATTTTTGTCTTGTATTTCATTATTGCTATCTCTTATAGTATTTCTCAATTCATATGGAACTGTTGTTGGTGTTTGTACTTGCTCATTTTCCTGACAGGATACGTTGACAAATTTTACAGATGATTCAGAGGCTGATTGCCCGACTTACTATGGGGTTGAGTCTGATGGACTAGATTTAGACCGTGGCTTGTTGGTAGAGCCACTAGACTTTGCTCACCCTGAGTAGCATAGTTTAGTTAGGTTTGCCTGGCCTGCGAGCCAGCTAGTACATTTCAGTTTTGTAGTATCTATTACATATATTCTCTGAGACTTGGATGTTTATGTTTAGCTCTGACTTGTGGATTTTGGAACTTATTTCCTGTTTTATCTATCATATCTCTTTTCCATTGCTATCTACCTTAGTTTGATATATGTGATTGAGACTGTATTGCTATGTCACCTCCATTCGGAGTGTATATACTGTACAGGTACATTTATCTGTTTAGTCGTAGTGTTTACAGACCCTATATACATCGTTCTACTGCCGATACTGCGGCGTAGGCTGGACGTAACCATGTGCTCGTGCCCCTCTTCAGGGTGTGGGTCGTAACACGTTTTTGTGGTGGCCCATGCAGGTCTGTGTCGCAACTAGTACGAACTCGTAATGGTGCTCGACTTAGAGTACTAATTACGAGCCTGCAATTAGGATGTAGGATCTAGGGTATGATAGGAGTTACTCAATCACATGTTAGGAAATTTTTGATCTTTTGATTACCATGACAAATTATTTTTGCATTGAATTTAATTGTCCGTCTTTGATATTCCTATCATGTGCCATATTGATTCCTTGTTTCACTCTATCCTTAGGATGACGATCACTCGCTCTCAGGCAGCGGGTTCTAGCACTGTACCAGAGAGTCCCGATCCGGTAGGAGGTCTTCCACCTCCGGCTGCGGGAGTAGCAGTGGCAGTCCCAGGAGGTCTTCCACCTCCGGCTGCGGGAGCTACTGTAGAAGCATGGAAAATACTAAAGAAATTGACTCATGCGGCCAAGAAAGACCCATGCGGTTCAGAAAATGCATGCGGCTCAGGGAGTCATGCGGCATAAGGAGCTATGCAGCCGGAGGCATTCCATGCGGCTCAGAAGACACGTGGCGTGATAGTGCTCTCCTCCGATCCATGCTGCATTAATTGCTTTGACGGCTGACCCCTCTGAAAAGTTCACAGACCTGACACCAAAGCAGGTAATTATGACTCTGTCATGATGATGAATCTCTAGGGAAGAGAAAGAAATCTCTGACACGATCCCCCGAGAACAACAAAATGCCACGTGGCCCTGCCACGTGGGTGTGCTTATGCGGCTCGAAGTAAAGACTTCCCATGCGGTTCAGAGTGAAGCTGTCCCATGCGGCTCGAGTGGAATCATCCCTATGCGGCTCAAGAAGATCATGCCCATACACCATTATGCGGTTCATGCGGCTCATCATATGGTTCAGAAGTCTGAAGGAGGGGGCCACTGCCCAGACAGCCCTGACACGTGTCCCAAGTCTTATGCGGCCCAAAATTTATGCGGCCCAAATCTCATGCGGCCCAATCTGCATGCGGTTCCAGTCTCACCATTGGCTCTCAGGACACGTATCCTCAGCCGATCAATCTTCCAGATTTATGGCAATCCAAGATCGGGTCGAATCCCAATGATCTGGGGCACGTGGCAGGAGAATAAATTTGATTTATTCGCATATATGAGAGAATCATTATAAGGAAGATTTATGCCAATCAGCATTAATTGCTAATGGGGATTTGGTGTAATCTACCCTTAATGGTTCTGATTCGTCACAATCAGAAACGAACGGCCTGGATTGATCAATCCCCAGGCCGCCGCCATCTCCAAGAGCTAATCATTGGCAACCCTAGCGATCAGATCCCACTATTATAAATAGCAAGGTGCCATTCCCTTGTGAGATATAGAGAGATATACAAAAAGAAAACCAGAGAAGAATACGTATACACAGAGAGACTTCCCCCATAGTCAGAGAGGGAATATACACAGAGAGAGAGAAGCCAGGAGAGCAATCAGAGAGAGAGCAAGAAGGCATTTCTTCGTCAACGACCAAGCAGATCTTCCCCGAGTCAAGGCTGCGTACCGATCGTCCAAGGAGTAAGGCAGAGCGGCCGTCGTTTTCCCGAGCCTCTATCGTCACCCCCCAGAATCTAAAATAAACAATCGTACTTAGACTGCTGTACCTAGGTTTTCGTCCCTAGGCTTTCTTTGTACGAGCGAGTTTGTATTGTGAGTCTAAGTTCAGTCCTCCGATAATTGTTCTGTACTTTTACAATCAATGGCAAACACGATGGCGACTCTGCTGGGGACTAACTTCTCCACGGCTGAGGAGTTGGTGACGCAATCGGACGCAGCCAAACTTGGCTCTACACAACAGAAGATGGTCGTACGCTTCGACCAACAGGCGTTCGAAGAGATGCTCTCTGAAGGTAGCACTGGCCCGGTCTAGAAGCGCACCCGCGCCATAAAGGCTCGCAAAGAGTGGAGGCCAAAATTATTTGCTCCTCCGCAAGCCCTTGATGGGGTGCTCTCTATTGCTCAAGATGGCGATAAAGACTCCCCTGCGGCCCCACTTCAGACCGTAGACAACTCTGCTGTCCCCAAGTCCGGCAGAAGAAAATACTATGATGCTGGACTTGCAGGGGCAAAGAGGAACTCTACGCGATCCGAGCCGCAGAAGAGTATTAACCGCAGGGAGAAAACCCATGCGGCTACAACCGCCGACCGCATAAAGAAAACTCATACGGCCACATCTGTCAGCCGCATAACTTATGCGGCTACAGTTGCCAACCGCACGGATGAGACTCATGCGGCTATTAAAGTCAATCGCTTGCAGAAAACCCATACGGCCATAGATGCCAACCGCATACGGTCAGCCTGCACGGTCGTGACTCCTAACCGCATAAAGACTCATCCTACAACAAAAGACAGCCGCATGCAGACAGCCTGCACGGTACCCAATGCTAGCCGCATAGCATCCGTCCCACGCTTCTCTCGATCAGTCTTCGACCGGCTCTCATGCGGTCCTGACTCTGATCATTCTCTGGATGATAATCCAGACTCTGTGGTATTCGACTTAGACTCCTCCTATTACGCACCCACAAGTGCTAAAAGAAGGAAGTCTAGGGCAGCGCGGGCTCATCAAGTCCAGACGACTGCCCCAACCTCTGACTATCGGGGCGTCCCGCTGATTATCACGCGGGCCTCTGATGGAAAGTTGTATAAAACCACTCAAGTCCAGCCCCCGACGGTAAACAGACAAAGTGGTTCCTCTGACCTGCGTGAGGTTATCCTCCACAAATGCAAGGAAAGAGAAGGAGCTTCGGGGTGTAAAGAGCCCTCACACGGACATCAATGTACCCAGATCATCGTCAACTACTGTTGCAGCAACGCGGCGGTGACGGAAGACCGGCCATCCGTCTTCCAAAGACTACATCACCCGAGCTCAGAAGACGAGGCACCTCCTGTTGTCTCCTGCAAGTCCGCGCAGAAAGTTCTCGCCAAGGGAAGATGGAAGAAAACGAGCATCTCCAGCCCAAAGGTGTCAACTACTGCAGCTAAGAAACCGTCGTCTAAAGGGTTATCCTCCACTGGAGTATTTCAACACACCCGTTCAAAGACGAAAACTGCTGCAGTAGGAAGTTCGTCGTCTGCAACATTGGGGGTCATCGGAACTGGGGGTAGCACTTCTCCAAACATCCACGATAATTCGACATTCCAGGAATACGGACTGGAGGAAGCAAATCCTCCGACGGATATAACAGATACCGATGTCCCCAAGGACATCCTAGACGAAGCAAGCTCCGAAGCCGAGGGTAGTGTTCCTTCCGAGTCTGAACCTGAAGAGAACATCCCCACATATCCTGATAATTTTTCGATGCACGGGTACGACTCGGAGGGTACATCCTCCACCACTCCTTCCGTCACTCCTCATGTGAAGACGGTGTTCATGACAGACAGCAATCAAAGCGGTTCCGGTGATCGCCAGCGCATCGACACTTTGGAGGCCATATTGCACGCCTTGGTCAAGTCTGTAGACGAGATCAAAGCGGCGCTTCCTAATCTGCAGGGGGTGACACCTGGCCAGACAAGCACGGGTCCCCCAATCAACGTAGATTCAAATTCGGCGGCACCGAACCCGGGCAATAATCCTCCCGAAGTAACGGCTCCGACTACGACAGATGAGACCCGAGAAGTAAGGAGAGAAGTTCAAGAGCTTCGAGCCATGTTCCACGCCAGAGAAAACTCTCAAGACTTCAGAATACGGCAACCATATCCTGCTGAATGGAGGGATGTTCCATTCCCACCAAGATATAAGTCGTTCAATATCAACCCCTATGATGGCAAGACCTCAGCAAGTCGGTACATCACTTACTTCGAGGTCACTACCGACCATCTGCCCCATGATGACGCTATCCTGATACGGTTATTCATTGGGGCATTGGAAGGAGTCGCCTTCGATTGGTACCGCAACCTGCCGGACAATTGCATCCATTCCTTCGCTGGCTTCAAACGCCTGTTCTTGGAGAGGTTCTATGAGGTAGGGCAGGACGTCACGATGTCTACCCTCATGGACGTCATTCAAGAAGAGAAAGAGCTGACGAGGAATTACATTGAGAGGTTCTATCAAACCGCAATGAAGTTACCATCTGGCAACCCGAACTCCTCCTTGATCGAAATTTGCCAAAAGAGACTACTTCCAACAATCAGTCTCTGGATGGGCGAGAGTCAATTCAAGGACTGGAAGGCTTTTATCATTAGTGCTACAAGTACCGAAGAACGATTAAAGAAGGCTCGCCAACTGGGATTACATATCTCAGAGGGAGAGAACAAGAGCAAGCGTCCCAGCACCACCAACGACAATGGGGGTAGCCCCTCCAACAACCGGAACAACAGAGACAAGCAGGCTATGGTGGCCGATACAGCCCAGAAACCTGAGTTGCAACCTGCGGACAAACAATGGCCTCAAATCACTTACTCTTTTGAAGACGGTCACGTCAAGCCTATCTTGGACATGCTCATACAAGGAGATAGGATTCAGCTTCCTCCACCCAGACGGGAACCTCGGCCGACTGATCTGGAGAACCCAAAGTTCTGCCATTACCACCGCTACGTCCACCATGCTACGCACGACTGCTACCAACTGAAACGATATATCCAGAACCTCATCGATTCGAACGCTCTGGCCATCGATTTCGAGGAGGTAACCGTGGCAGCCAACATGGTGTCCGTACAATTCGGCAGCTTTCCTCCAACAGAGACCCAGGACGGGGTTATACCCATCCCTCTGGCAACGATGGAGATTGCTAATCTCCCGCCTGCTCAGGCTGCTGGTCTAGTACCCCTCACCACATCACGAGGGGAAATCATGTGGGTCCATCCGGACCTAGTCCACGAGGTAACTCAGTCCACTCCATCTTCTAAAAAGAAAAGTGGAAAAGTCAGATCCTGCCGTACCACCTCAGCAGATGAAGAGGAAGTCACGGCCGTTATTACTCGATCCGGAGCACAATCTCAACCTGTGGCTGAAAACTCGACTGATGATTATCCGCCCATTACCACGGATGCTCCGGGACCGGCTCAGCCTTCGACGACCGACAAGCCTAGGCCGAAGGAGACTCGCTTCGATAAATCCCTCCGAAAGGAAACATCTCAGGGGCTGGAGAGGCCCTACAACTTCGACATCTTGGTGCAATTGGCCAATACACCGGCCAAATTATCCTTATATGAACTCCTGAGGCTCTCGAAGGATGTCCGCACAGCTTTGAGCGATGCACTTCAAAATGCCGACGCGTACCTGGCTCAGGTCAACCTCACGGAAGAAAATCAGCCCGCAGACCTCCAAGACAGCGCCTGTACGGGAGCAATGTCCAACATCATCTTCACTCCACAAGACATGCTCATCAAGACTAATCTACACGATCGCCCATTATACTACACAGGCTACATCGGTGATGTAAAGGTGGACCGGATGCACATTGACCCTGGGTCTTCCATAAGCATCATTCCAAAAGGACTACTGCATCATCTTCGCATCCGATGCATCGCCTGACCCCTACAAACACCGCCATCAGCGGGTTCAATTCGGGCAGGAGCTACCCAATCGGGAAGATCCGTCTGAAATGTCAGATTGGCGATCTCCAATCAGAAGTCACTTGCTACGTCATAGATGCCGACACTTTATACAACATCCTTTTGGGGCGCCCTTGGATACACGATTACATGATCGTGCCTTCCACGCTACACCAATGCTTCAAATATGTCGACAAGCACGGCTTCGTGAGGACAGAATTCGCTGACATCGATCCCTTCAAAGGGGTCGAATCCTATTACTCGGACTCCTGCTTATACGAAAAGTCGAAGAGGCACCTTGAAGGAGGAAATAAACAAACTGATGTTGAAGCAACCACAGGATCAGAAGAACCTCTGACAATCCACCTCCAGGCTCACAAACCGGGCAATTCCGCACCCCTTACGGCCATGCTGCGTAAGGATGCGATCAGCCTCTCGGCACAGGAAGAGCAGTTGAGAATCCGGCTGCCAAGGTCCGGCCAGGTACCGAGACCCACGACAGGGCCACTTACCATCAGATTACCGAGAGTCGGTCAATCCCAAACAGAGAAGCTCAATCCCTCCGATAGACCTCTGACGATACGCCTGCCTAAGAAAGGTCGTCACCCCGATGCGAGGTCTGACACTTCAAGCGAACCAGCCACCCCTCGCTCCATATCAATTGCAGACTGGGGGTTGCTAGTCTACCGACAACCCCACGCTCCGCTCCGTCAGTTGAACCTCTGAAGATCAAGCTGACTAGGACGCCCTCTCAATCTTCATTCACACAGGGGGTACCCGAAGAGGAACCAGAGCTAGCCAAGTATGTGGCTGCCCACACTGACGCTCCCTCCGCAGATGATGTAATCCCTCTAGAAAAGATACCTTACTTCATCAATAAAGGGTTATCTTTGAACTACACCGAGCTCAATAAGCTATGTACAATGTATGCTATGGAACACGGTATAGGCACTCACCTACATTCACAGGTGACAAATGTGTACATCGCTATCCAACTTACTCCAGTAGAAGACGCTTACCGAATAATCGAGGGAGGGGACCACCCAATCATCTTTGGCCGGACGAACAACCCGCATCCCCTCGCCATGGAAGAAGTCAACTTCGGGTCAGATGCTGGAAGACTGCCTCTGTATCTCTATAGCCCTCAATCCAAATATCTCATGCAAAAACAGGGGTATGATCTAGAGACAACGCCAGGACTGAACTACGGCACTGGATGACGATTACCTTTGAAGACGCCAGCCCCGGCGGGCAAACCACGGAACTACTATAACAAAACCCGATGCGGTTTAGGGTATGTAACGCCAACTATGACCCCCGAAAGCTCAGATGAAGAATGTGACTGGCAGTCACATTCAACCGGATCACCGACTTCCGACTCAGATACTAGCATCGGAGATGTGTTCAAACAAGTCATGTCAGTCAATATGGCATTCGCCGACGCTTACGAGGAAGACGAAGACATCCCCGAAATCCTTGAGCTAGAGCCATGGGCCCAGCAATTAGATGCACAATGGGAAAAGCGGTTCGAACTGAGAGAACCTCCTACTGAAGATGAGGTCATACAAGTGGATCTCGGCAGCGAATCTTCTCCAAAACCGATCTTTATCAGTAAAAGCCTAACTGACGAAGAACGAGAGTCGCTGTTAGAACTTGTCAGAGAATACATTGATGTGTTCACCTGGAGCTATGAAGACATGCCGGGGTTAAATCCTGACATCGCTCTCCACAAACTCAATATACGGCCAGATGCAAAGCCAGTCAAGCAGCAACAACGACGCTTCCGCCCAGGCGTCATGGACGCGATCGAAGTCAAAGTCAACAAGCTAATAGCCAGCGGCTTCATTTGTAAAGAGCAACATCCTGATTAGGTCGCCAATATAGTACCCGTCCTCAAGAAGAATGGGAAGATTCGAATCTGCATCGACTTCGCAACCTGAACGAGGCATGCCCCAAAGATGAATTTCCCCTTCCTATCACAGACATCATGATCGACAATACATACGGCTTTGAACGTATGTCATTCATGGATGGATTCTCGGGGTACAATCAAATCAAGATGTTTCCCGACGACGAAAAGCACACCTCATTCCGAACCCCGATTGGCACATACTGCTACACAGTCATGCCATTCAGTCTAAAGAATGCTGGTGCTACATATCAGCGAACCATGAGTATCATTTTCAGAGAACATTTGTGCAAGACAGTGGAATGATATGTCGACGACATCGCCGTCAAGAGTCGCCGTAAGGAAGATCATCTGCAAGACCTGAGAACGGTGTTCAACTTAATGCGAGCCCACAATCTGAAGATGAACCCTACAAAATCGTTCTTGGGCGTATCCAGCGGAAAGTTCTTGGGCTTCATCATCACTGCACGAGGTATCCATGTAGACCCCGAGAAAACGAGGGCAATCATGGAGATGGGTCCCCCTAGAAATCTCCGTGAACTTAGAGGCCTCCAAGGGAGGCTAGCTTATATCATGAGGTTCATTTCCAACCTCTCCGGGCGATGTCGACCGTTCACCCATCTCATGAAGAAGGGAGTCTCATTCGTATGGGACGAGGAATACCAGCGCGCTTTCGATGACATCAAAGAATATTTATCAAATCCTCCAGTCTTGGTGGCCCCGGTCCCTGGAAAACCATTCCTGCTCTATGTACGAGCAATGGAACACTCCCTCGGTGCCCTGCTGGCACAAAACAACGACGCAGGCCATGAGCAGGCCATTTACTACCTCAGCCGAATGATGGTCGGACCCGAACACCGATACACCGCTGTGGAGAAAGAATGCCTCGCCCTGGTATTCGCCATTCAAAAGACGCGGGCACTATGTCACGGGGCAAACCATACATGTGATCTCACGAATCAACCCTCTCAGGGTCCTCATGACCAAACCAGGGGCACTCAGCTCCCGCCTCGCTACATGGGCGATATTGCTGTCCCCCTATCATATGATCTTCGTCCCGCAGAAGGCTGTCAAAGGTCAAGCCCTGGCAGACTTTTTGGCGGCCCATCCAGGATCGGAATCATCCAGAATATACGAAGAAATTTCAGATGAGGTCGCCGATTCAAATACAACCACCCACGATAACATATGGCGGATGTTCTTCGATGGCGCTTCAAGAACCGGACCCAAGGAAAACATCGTCGTCGGAGTCGGAGTAATATTGGTCTCTCCTACCGGGCTAGTGATCAATCGCGCCTACTCTCTCACGGAACCCTGCTCTAACAATGTGGCCGAGTACAACGCTTTGGTCATTGGCCTCCAACTCGCAAGAGAACTGGGTGTAGAATACCTTGAAGCATACGACGATTCGCAATTAATCGTCAACCAGATTCGGGGGACGTACGAAGTCCGCCATGAAGACATGATCCCCTACCACCAAATAGCGATCAACATTATCTCATCATTCGAGGGATTCTTCATCAAATACGTCCCCAGACTCCAAAATATCGAAGCCGATGCCCTAGCAGGCCTGGCTGCTTCCCTAGCAGTGCCAAACCACTCTCATCATTCGGTCGAGGTGATCGGCCATGAGCTGGTTTGCCCCAAGAACAACGTTCAAGCCATGGCGAGTTATTCTGCTCAGATGATCGACGAAGCGCCAGACTGGAGACAACCATTCATAGACTTCGTGGTCTACGACATCCTGCCCGAGAACCCGAAGGAGGCTACTTCTATCAGACGTCTCTCAAATTCTTCTACGATACAGAGACAAAAATGCTGTATCGCCGCTCCTACGACGGATTACTACTTCGGTGCTTGTTGAACGCAGAAGCCAAAGAAGCCGTACGAGAGGCTCATGACGGTGTCTGCGGGGCCCATCAGCCTGGCCCTAAGCTGCAAGACCGCCTTCGTCGGATGGGCTACTACTGGCCCACGATGGTGGCTGATGCAATAGATTATGCCCAAAAATGCAAGGCCTGCCAAGTCCACGCAGACTTCATTCACCAACCATCCGAATTTCTACATCCGACAGTGGCGTCCTGGCCATTCGAAGCATGGAAAATGGATATCATTGGTCCAATCACCCCACCTTCCTCCCGAGGACATCGCTTCATACTTGCGATCACTGATTACTTCTCAAAGTGGGCAGAAGCTGTCCCACTCGCCGAAGTTAAGACTTCGAACGTAATCAGCTTCCTGAAGCACCACGTCATCTACCGCTTTGGACTGCCCCGAAGGATCATCCATGATAATGGTTCGCAGTTTATAAGCCACGCATTCTACCGATTCTGCGACAAACACCGCATTCAGAATGTCGCTTCGACACCATACAACCCGGCAGCAAACGGGTTAGCAGAGGTATTCAACAAAACAATCATCAAACTCCTCAAGAAATTTGTCTCCTCCAACAAACGCGACTGGAACGAGAAGCTCGACGAGTGCTTATGGTCTTATCGCACCACGGTTCGAACAGCCACCGGGAATACACCATTCTCTCTGGTGTACGGAGTGAGGCAGTTCTCCCATTAGAGACTCAGATTCCCTCACTTCGAGTCGCCCTCACTTATCAATTGACAACGGATGATAACTACTGACGTCGACTACAAGAGTTAGAGGCCTTAGATGAAAAACGCCTCCTAGCTCAGCAAAGGATCGAATTATACCAAGCACGCATCTCAGGAGCCTTCAAAAAAAGGTCAAAGTCAGAACATTCCAAGTGGGCGATCTTGTTTTGGCAGTCAGGAGGCCAATGGTCATGACTTACAAGACCACCGGCAAGTTCCAGCCAAAATGGGAAGGCCCATTTATCATCGAGGTCGTGTTCTCCAATGGTGCTTACCGCCTCGCCAAGCAGAACGGAGACTTGCTCATGTTGCCCGTCAACGGCAAGTTCCTGAAGAAATACTATGTTTAAACAACATTTTCCAGAGTTTTGAGTCATGTGCCCGTTGGTACCGCTGAACTCAACCCCCTAATTTTCTAACTTATCGAGTCACGTACCCTCTTGTACCGCTGAACTCATATCCCAAATTTCTAAGTCATGTACCTGCTGGTACCTCTGAACTTACACTTTGGTTCCAACATTCACAGATTTTCGAGTCATGTTCTCGCGTGTACCGCTGAACTCATGCCCTTCTTCCATAAACATATCCTAAATTCCCAAGTCATGTACCTGCTGGTACCTCTGAACTTACACTTTGATTCCAACATTCATGGATTGTCGAGTTATGTGTCCATCGGTACCCTGAACTTACATCCCGGTCACTCTTTTGAAAGAAAGTCATGTATAATCATACCGCTGAACTTTCTTCCTACAAGAGATCCTCCCTCATGATCTAATACCTGCACTCCCAGTGCACAACAAAGGTAACGGATCCACAAATTTCCAAGACGACCATGTCCTCATCACCTCTGAGTCGTTCCACTTTCGCCAAAAACAAATCACCCCTCTACATAGAATTTCCACGTCCTCATTACCTCTGAGTTATTCTACGTACCCCCCTTCATTGAGCCCACTCCTGTCATGTCCTCATTACCTCTGAATGGGAAGGCTCCGTCGAAGAAACCTTCATACTTGCCATGTCCTCATATCTCTGAGTAAGTTGATGATCCCTTTCGACCTATTACTATACCCACCACCGGAGTACGCCAAGGGTAATGGGTCCACAATGTCCTCTGTTGACACAAATGTCCTTTGTTGACCACAAATGTCCTCTGTTGACACAAATGTCCTCTGTTGACCACAAATGTCCTCTGTTGACCACCAATACCCTCCGTCGAGTTCGCTCTGCCATGTACATTACCTCTGAGTAGGAAGACTCTACGTTCAAAGAACTTTCCTACTTCCATGTCCTCGTTACCTCTGAGCAAGTATGTCAGTTCTCTTTATCCTATTACCCGTATCCTAAACCAGGGTATGCCAAGGGTAATAGGCCACAAATATCCTCAGCTAAATTCTTAACACAAACCTATCACTCATCATGCCCCAGGAGCCAGCTGCTCTACGGCAATTCTTTTCTCAATACCAGAGCACCATGACCACTTTGCTATGGTGCTTCAGGCATCCTGACCGAAACTTGTTATCTCTACCTAAAACCAAGGTACGCCATGGGTAAAGGTCCACAATAATCCCTATGCGGGGGAGAACATCCCAATATCACAGGCACAACAAGCAATACAAATGAAGGGTAGAATGAAAGTACTCTTTATTTGAAGGAAGAAAAAAAAAGGGCATTACATATTTCGGGACCACGTCCCTTTCAAAAAAAAAAAGAAAAGAAAGAAAAAGAAGGGAAAAGAAAATGCCAAATACATTCAGTGTTACTCAATTCTAGAGGCGGTCTCTCACTGAGGTGGTCTCCCGCTCAATCGTGCGAGCGCGACGTCGGCCTCTGGAGTAACGCTCCTCATTGTCCAAATCCAGGAGCGCCTGACAGTCATCTTCCAATTTCTTCAGACAGCCCCCAGGTCAGTCGAAGCTTGGGTAATCCTGTCAGCTTCCTGAACAATTAGCCCCTGTCATTGCGGGCAGTCTCGAGTTCAGACTCCAGGAAAGTCAACTTCTTCTGAAGCGTAAGGATCTGCTCCCGCGTCTCGGTAATCTCACGAGAGACGACTCCTCCCGAGCCACAACGTTTTCGGGTCGCATACTCAATTGATCATACGATCAGCTAAGTTGCTGAGATCCTTCAGTGCGGCCGGTCGGGTTTACTCGAGCCGCTTGGTCCTCTCTATAACAGCAATAAGGGAATTCGCTCCTCGTTTATAACAGCAGGCAGATCAGCCTGCCGCAATATCGAAGCTCGGACACCAGCGATCAGTCTCCAGCAATTTTGCCCAGAAGCGAAGCCATTCCTGCTCATCAGGAAGATCCCCTAAGGATATTATTGGACATGGGCGTATCTTCGGGCCAAGGTAAAAGAGGTCCCTCTTCTACAGCGGCCTCGATTCCCTCTCAAATGACGATGGAAATGGCAACCAGTCCTGCAATGGTCGTTCAAAACTTCAGCAGAGGAGGGCGTCAGGGGACGCGGAGCGGCAACGTCGGAGGAGTACGCTAGAGCTCGCCACAAGGGAGCGGAGCGAGCAGAATGAGGCATGAATAGCGGCCAACTCGTCTTCCGCGCCGGAGAGCTTTGGATGCTCGGCAGGGAAGAAAGGTCGATTCTCGAAGCCATTGGAGCAGAGGATGATGCAAGGACAATTCCTGCCCCGAATGCCGAGAGAATGGCCGTTAAACTCGGGCCCCAGAAGACCCATCAAGACGAGTCGGGCAGTGAGAAAGTACACCCCTTTCCCACGATGCCCTTCG